>WBOK01000088.1:0-214292 GCA_009289805.1 Alternaria gansuensis | reverse complement strand
GAGTTATGACGCGATTTGTGTAGGTGGTAGTTTGGTGGGGTGGCTCAAAACATGAACTGGCTCAAAACGCGCACGGACACGGTAGTTCCGCAGCGTGCAGTGATCGAGGCATTCTTGACGCCTCATCGACATCTCCTATTCTCCATCGAATTGTTGAAATCGCATGTTTAGACATGCCGTGTCGCAAAAGCAAACCACGGAGTTCCGAGCACCATACATTTGTGCTAGGCTAACATCAGCTAATGCACCTTCCACCCGACCATCCTGTCTTTGACCATGGGGACGCTTCCTTATCTTATCGTCGCACCGCGATTGACACCAACCTCCAGTCAAGCCAATGGCATCTTTCCTTGGTGCTTATCAAACGCCTCAATGCTGGGCGCTTTGGGATGAAAAGCAGATACCGGGAGCGGATGCGCTCAGCCGAGGTGCCTTGCTTGTTCCTGCGGGCCGCTCAAACCCATGCCCACGTCTTTCAACTTACGGAGTCTCATTCTCATCACTTACATCTTCATATGCATTTTCACAGAGCTATCTGATCGACTTTAGGAGCTAGTATTGTGTAACGGACGTTGACCATGGGTTTACCCACAGAGGTGCTGCAGGCCTGGGAAGCTTGCGACCGAACGGATACACTCTTTGTGCTTGTCTGTTCAGTCTTCTGTACGTATAAACCTGGTGACTCTCTATCACGATTTCTAACCTTAACAAGGCTGGGGCATTATTCCGGCTGTAGGTATAGCCTACTCAGGTTACACTACGCGGTTCAACTCCCTAGCAGCCATCATGCCAGCCATCTTGGCAGTACTTGTCTGCTCGATACAATGGTTTCTCATTGGATATACATTAACATACGGCCAAGGAGGAACCATCTTCGGAGACTTCAAGTACGCTTTCCACAGAAACGTACTGGCAGAACCTGTTGGAACTATTCCGGCAGTGCTGTTCAGCTTCTTCCAATTGGTTTTTCAAGCTACTGTATGCGCCATTGCAGTAGGAGGTGCATGTGAGAGGGGGAGAATACTACCATTGATACCATTCATATTTGTAAGCTCAATCAACTTGATGGCGACTTGAACATAAAATTGACTGTTCGATGATAGCTCTGGTCTACCTTCATCTACAATCCCTTAGCTCATATGGTATGGGGCGGTGGCTTTCTCATGGACCTAGGCGTTGTGGATTTCGCCGGCGGCACGCCAGTACATATCAATTCTGGAGCCACAGCAACAGCCATGTCCGTGTATCTCTCATACCCTTTGTTTCGCTCGCGCAAGTCGTCGACCCGAACACCGTCGCATTTGGTCATCCACCGTCCTGTCAATTCTCTCTGTCAAGTCCTCGCTCTGATCAGTATTTGGGGCTCATGGCTTGCTTTTGACGCTGGGACGGCGCTGGCATTCAATTTCAAATCCGTAATGGCGTTGTGCGTTACGAATCTCTGTGCTGCAAGTGGGGCGCTCACCTGGATGATTTACACTTATGTGGAAGTTGGACGCTGGAGTCTAGACTCATGCTTCATGGGCGCCATCTCTGGACTTATCATGATTACACCTTCGGCTGGCTTTATCGATCTACCAACAGCCTTCTTCTTTGGCATACTCGGTGCGTTGTTCTGTCGTCAAGCGCTTCGCATCAAATTTAGCGACTTCGCTCGCCGCTGGAGATGGGTTGACCACGGCGACACCTTCGCAACACACTGCCTCGGTGGTATCCTGGCAACAATCTCGACCGGCTGCTTTGCGCGGAAAGAAGTCGCTGGTTATGACGGAGTCACGGAAATCGTCGGCGGAGTGTTCTTCGATGGGAACGTACGGCAGCTCGGTATTCAGGCTGTGGAAGCCCTCGTCGGATTCTCGTGGTCGTTCATCGGAAGCTACGTCATGTATGCACTCATTGACTGTGTACCGGGCTTCGAGGTGTTGGCTGAAGACAAGTAAGTAAAGTTGGCGATTTGGAGGATGAAGCTAACAGATTATCAGGGATATCATTGCAGGTTTAGATGCAAGCCAGATGGACGAAGAGACGCTGTGGACCGAAACGCAGAAGTACTACCCCTTTGCCAATCGCGAAGGCGAGCTGCATCTCGACTGATGAAGGGCGAGTTCACATGGAGCTGGATTCGTTGTTCAGCGGTACAGAGCACGGATATGTGAATAGATATGTCAAGGTCGAACAAGTAAGACACTCTCCAGCTACCCCAACACTCTGATAGTGCAAATTAATAATCGATATAATGTAGTTACAAGAAGAAGATAAAAATTCCAGGTCTATCGACGTTGTGGATAGTCTTCAAGATCACATGCATGACTCTCCGCCACCTTAGACAGCCAATCCGCATCCCCTTTCCACTATCCACTCTCTCAGTCCCAAAATAGTAGTCTAAGCACCAACCCAAAATGCTTAGTCCTCGGGCCGCGCCTATTTCATGCACGCAAGCCTCCTAGCACACCTACGCAAGCACTACCCGCCCAGTCCCGTTCCTGGGATTTGCCGTGAACAGGAACCATCACCTGCGTAATCACCAAACGGTTCATTGGTCATGATAATCTCCCATGCTGGATAGAGCGACTCTCCAATAGTGCGCTTTGCCATAAACAGGTGTTGAAAGTGTTTGCCAAGACATGTCTACGTGTCTTCTGCGGCGGAACCTACCGATGCTCGACCCGCACATGCAAACTTTACAGAAAAAAACGATAGAGGCTGGACTGTGAGTGACAGGATCTGGAACCTTGATTCTATTAGCTCCAAGTTGCTTTGAGTTGCGTGGTGTATGATTGGAGGCTTACGTGGCTGACTAGCTATGGTGTCAAGGGCTGAAAGTTTTGTCATGGGGAGAGGCAAGGCTAGTGGTTTCAATTGATGGAACCAATGAAAGTGGCATCTGGAGTGCTTCAATAGCAGGTCCTAGCGTACATGCTTCCAAACCACCATGCCGCCAAGCCCGGCTGTAGCTACGAAAGAGTAGTGTGTCTTGCGTATGCTTGTGACGACTCGTACAGATTGAAGAGAAGCCTGCAGGACAAGGTACATGGGGCGTGGGGCAAACCTAGTAGGAGGAACACTGTGCTTCCGTTTCGTTTCCCGTTTACATACCGCGATCCAGAAGTACAGTGAAGACCGATAAGCTGCAGATATAAACTCTGTGGTCGGGAGCAATCCAAGCCGCCATTACCATCGCTTTCATTCTCTACCTCATTCCATTAAAGAACTGCCCATCATGAAGTTTACCGCTCTTCTTAGTGCAGCCCTCCTAGCTCAGAGCTCTCTCGCTCACCCAGGCGAAAGTGCTGCACAGCATGCGCAGGATGCTGCTGAACGAAGAGCCTACTTGGCGAACAACAAGCGGTCTCTTGCTCACTGCGCTGATGCACTCAAGGCGCGTGACAACGATGCCGTTATGCACGCTCGTCGCAGCGCCATGGTGGACAAGCTCCGTGCCAAGCGGGCCATCGCCCAAGGTACAATCTTTGCAAGAGGATATGCCGCAGATTGAATGCTGATATATCGAACAAGGAAACCCTATCTCCGGGTCCGCGACCTTGACACGGTGCTCGCCACCGATCACAAGTCGAACTTAACTGGCATCACCGTCAACATGGATCCCGCTACTCTCTTCACAGGCAACAGTTCGTGCATCCTTACAACTGAGGTAACCCAAGGTCCTTATTGGGTCGAATGCGAGCTCGTACATGAGGACGTTACCGAGGATGAAGAGGGCATCCCTATGACACTGGACATCGAGATCATCGATGTAAACACGTGTGAGCCTGTTTCTCGGGTGTTCCTTAAGATGTGGCACTGCAACGCTACCGGTGTATACTCTGGTGTTGTGGCACAGGGTAACGGAGTCAGCGAGGAGGATGAGTCAAACCTGCGGCGTTGCGTGGCATCCAGCAGAGCAACGAAAATGGTATTGTTGTGTTTCAGACCATCTTGCCGGGACATTACACTGGCCGTGCTGTTGATCCTCACTTTTTAATTCGCTTGTGTCCTTGACTGAACCGAGACTGACCAAACACGATATTGTAGACGCACATTCACATTCTGTCTAAACTCACCGCAACCTTGAACGCCAACTCGACCCTCTCAGGCGGCCACATCACACACGTGGGCCAGGTGTTCTTCGATCAAGATCTCATCGCATTAGCCGATACAGTAGAGCCCTACGCCAGCAACGAACTCGAGCTCACTACGAATGCGGATGATTCCATTCTCGCTGAAGAGGCTGAGGACGTTGATCCAGTCGTGGAGTACGTCTTGCTCGGCGAAGACATCTCCGAGGGTCTATTTGGCTGGTTGGCGTTCGGCATGGACTCGACCAACTCCTACAATGTCACCCCAGCGGCGTACTGGACTGACAAGGGAGGCGTCGAAAATGAGAATTCTGGCGGCATGGGTGGCGGCTCCGGCGGTCCTCTTCCCGGAGCGACGCCTTCGGGAGCTTAGCGCTTCTGGAGTTGTTCCACTCTCTGGTGCCCGTCCGACCGGTGTTGTGCCTTCTGACACTCCTCAGGGTGGACGTGGATGTGGGCGCGGTAAGGGCTAGCAAAACTAAGCCAACAAACAGGGCCAACAGAACTGACATGACATCCCAGATAAAGGACATTACTAAGAGTTTCTATTCCTATGACAAAGTGTATATGTCCAGGGGATGCGTGGAGATACGGTTGTTGCAGGACTAGATGGCAGGTTAGCAGGAGTACTGTGGACGACGCAACGTTCTTGATGATGATGGGGGGGAAGCCAACTTTACATACTCGTTTGAGGGAGTAAGTCTTTACCTGTATAATATTTGCAATCAAACAGATTTACGTCATAGTCTTTGTGTCTCCTAATTCTGACACTCTTCATGTTGTTGTTTTATGCAATGGTCGATTGGAAGCTCAACGGTGAGCATTGGCGTAGTCGTATGCGCTGCTGAGTTTCGGCATCCTAGCCAGCTCCTCATTCTGCTTTGCAATTCCTAATCCTCAAGCGCTTTCAGCCCATCCACTAAGGCACCGAAGCTCTTAGTCCTAACATGTTTCTTCGGGTCCTCCTCTTTCTCTGCCTCTTTGGCCGTCTGTTCCATACTCTTCTCCAACTCAGCATCCAACTGCCTTTGCACCTGCTCGCGATCTAGAATTTTCCTCGCTTCCTCGAACCCTCCAATATTCCTCACCCTCTTGAACCCCAGCTCCTTCAACCTCCCCAATGCAATATTTGAACGTCTTCCACTTCGACAATACAGCGTGATCGCATCATACTTGCTCACATTTCTGCCTTTTGAAGCGTAAATTTCGGGTAGTTGGTCTATGATTTGGTATTCGATGTTCACTGTGGGTGCGATGTCGGAGGTGAGGTAGCCGGAAGAGAATTCGCCGGGGGAGCGTACGTCGACTAGGAGTTCTTGTGTTGCCATTGTGGATGTGCGCAAGCGCGTAAACGGATGAGTATGGACGTTTGGTGGACGGATGGACAGTGGTGCGACGCGATGGTGGCTGGAAGGAACATGGAGGAGGGGTCGTATGCCAGGGTTGCGATCGCTAGCTTTAACCCCACGTGGAGGAGCCCTTGGTTACCAAGCTAAGAAGAACTTGTATTCTTCTTACATTGTACTGTGCAAAACCTACCCTGAAGGCTTTTGCGGCGTTTAATGTTAACAGGCTTTTAAGATACAGCATAATGTATCTCCCGGCCTAGGGTATTTGCTACGACTAATGTAAAAACTGAGCTCCTCTGTAGGGCTCCTTCCTACATTTGTCCAACAGCAACATCACTCGCAGTTTGCATGTCCCAGTGTGGATGGTCGATATTTCATTTGATGATTTCTTTCATTCAGAGAGCTGCCATTCCGATGGACCACTCCGCACAAAGGTTCTAAGAGTGCAAAGAACACTTCGTCTTCAATGCTTATTCTTGTAACGCTTTTTTTCCCCGCTATTCGCAGCAACACACCATTTGCCGTAATAGCGACATCTTTCCTCTTCCCAACGCCAAAGATCCGACTGATGCAGGCTTTCAAAAGCCCCAGTGGCTATGCACAAAGTATCAAATGTTGAGTGGATATCTGTAAGCCGCCGTTGTAAAATGCAAATATGCCTCCCGTAAAAAAGAAAACGCTAAAGTGGTATAGAACAAGAAAAAGAGAGACTCCGGCATTGGTATCATAAGTGTCCGTGGCATAAAGGGCAAGAATAGATGCAGTGAAAACTCAAACATAAGGATTTGTCGGGCCAGGCGCCATCCAGAGGCGTTTGGTGAAGAAGGGCGCAATGAAGCGCAGCTTGCTTGTCTACGAACCCTTCAGGTTCGCGGTGGAGAAGTTGAAGTTGAGGAACTCGAATTTGTCCTTCGAAGTGGTTCGGCTTTCTGTCGAAAAGGTGCTTTGCGCACTGTTGTCGATGGACGGTGAGCCCCTTACAGAGTGCTGAGCCTCTCGCGGTTCGAGAAGCAGCGATCGACGGTAGTAGCTTTGGACGTTGGCCTGATCACTTGCGTGCATTCGCTGGATCTGGCTTTCCATCCAGTCCTGCATCTCCGGGATGGCAGCTAGCCGATAAGGGACTTGAAATGATTGAAGTTGACCGATGATCTTGGCTGTCTTCATGTGTTTGTCGAAGTTGATGACGGAGACGCTGTCAGAACCACATTCGCCAGGAAGTTGACGAGTGGTGCCATTTCCGACATCGATAAATGTGAGATCGGTGAGGTAGATACCGACGAATGGAATGCATGGCGCGATGTGGTTCTGCAGACGCTGTCGGAGTACAGCATAGTTGCGCCCCACGTCAGTGATCGCTTTGAGTTCGTCCAGGCGAGCCTTCGTCTTTGCGGATACAATCTCCCAGGTACGCTTGAGACGCATGACCATCGAAGAGTTGAGCGAGCAGATGATGGCCATTAGTGAGTCGTAGTTGTTGAGCTCCAAGCACTTCGCCGCAACCTTGACCCATTGTTTGATAATGACTGCGCGTCTCTTTGCATCTTCGAGCTGTAGGATGGTGTCTGCGACCAGGTTTGCCAGGTCTGTTGAGAGAGTTGACATGGCTTTGACGTTGCGAGCCTTTGAATCCTTCTTCTTCGTCCATTCCAGGGCAAGAAGCTCTTCAGGCTGAATGGCACAGAAGAGCCTAGACTCGATGATGGTAATCTGTCTAGCAAGCTCTAGTGGATCGAAGTCCAGAATGCTGCATTGCGTCCTGCCCTCTTTACTACCTCGCAAGGCGTTGAGTTGGCTCTTAGTTACAATGGGCGACGGAACGTTGCTGTCAGCAAGGGTGAAGGCAGGGTTTGAAGCACCCATCTTGCTGATCGACGATACCAAGCGAGGTACAAGAGCCCCAGCTCTTACTTCTGTCACCTTGGAAGTAAGCTCGGCGAGTCTTTTGCCAGCAGCAGGCATGGCAGCCCTGAGCTTTCCAGTAGCGAACGCGAGGATCACGCCCAAAGCAGCAGAGTCACTCTCCCCGCACCATTGGCTTTCTAACCAACCCTTGAAGACATTGTAGACGCGGAGACGGACCGGAACACCGACGGTCTGACTACTGCCGATGTAGTCAAAACGGTCGATGAGACACTGCGCTAGATCTAGCGGTGTGGTAAAGAGGCGGAAAGTGAGAAAGAAGGCGTTGACGAAGACGACGTCTGGAGTAGACTCGAAAGTGGTCAGCTGCTCTACCAGCGCCGGAAGGGAACCGCCGGAGATTTGGCCTTCCTTGTTGTAGATCAATTCATGCACATAGGTAGTCTCCAACAAGTGCTCTTCGCCAGCAGCAACATCCTCGCTGGCTAAAGACCGAAGCTCGGAGGAACTGCCAAAGCTGCTGGTCAAGGTTTGGTAACTCTCCTTCTTGATAGGCGAATGATCTGGGGTAGTAGCACGTGTGGACGTATGCGAAAGTATGCTTCCAGAATCGCCTTGAGCACTAAAGTCGGTGCTGCTTCCATCGTTCACAGAAACGTAGACGCTGTCAGTCTTAGTGAAACCGGCAAAGCTTCCCTGGGTCGTGCTCATGGGACTATCGACGGAATCAGATGCGTGGGGCGGAGGTAATGACGAAGTAGGTACCTCGTTGAGGGGAGGCAACGACGATCGGGACGATCTGAACGACACCGCAGTCGGGCTTTCGACGATTACGGCCTGGGGTGACGGTTGAAGGCTGAGCCTGTTGGTCTCGAGAGGTAACGGTTGTGGCACCTCGGGCAGGGGCTTCGACTCTGAGATAACTAACGGTGGGGGCATCTTACGTTCCTCAACTGGCGTGGCGGGTAGTGGTTTATTCGTTTCGAGAATGTTTTCCGTGGGCCTCAGCGAGGCGGGCCTGACGGTCGACTGTTGGTTTTCCGAATCGGGCTCGTTGAACAATGTTTCTGATAGCCCTAAGCCAGCAAATTCGGCTTCAAACTCAAAATCTCCAATCCTCTCAATCACAACCCTAGCCTTAGTGACACAGTCACCAGCAGAACGGACACAGCTTGTGGCAGCAGCGACTATTTGCTTCCCTGCCTCAGGCGCTACCACCTCTTCAACATCAGTGTCGGCATTGACGAACATGTCCTTGGTCGCTTGCACAAGGTCGGTCAGGCGGGTGTACATGGTGTCTCGTGCTTCTTCCAGCTGTTCGGATCTTCGTGAGTCTCGTTCCCATACTTCCTCGACGACTTTGAGGAGTTGGCGACACGCAACAACAGAGTGTTGGGTAGTCTGAGCGAGCTCTTCGGAAGACCGTGATTGCAGGTGCAACCCAATAAAAGACCCAATGTAGCCCAAAAAAGCGTCGTGCGCGGCGTTCAGCTTCTCGGTTGCTAGGTTGCCTTTACGTGCGCTTGCTGATTTACCGGTGTACGACAATCGATGCGTCACGGAGATACGTTTCGACTGGACTGAGGAACGCGAATGCAGTATTGGTGATTGAAGAGAATCTGGTTCTGAGGGCAAAGAAAAGGCGACTGATAGGCGGTTCAAGTTACGTGGAGGCTGAGCGGATGCGTTGTAACAGTCATCGTGAGCCGATGGTGTACCTTGTGTAACTGGAGAGTCACAGCCGTTCGCTGGAAGTCTGTCCTCGCCAGAAGGAGCTAATGTTGCTGGTGGTTCTACAGCAGCGTCGGCGGAGTCGGACGGTGGAGTGGGTGGTCGATGACTACTCGCGTCGCCAAGCTCGAAAAGAGAAAGCGCCACTGCGTCTGTCGTCCAGATGTCAAGAAACCGGATGGCCCGGGTAACCAACTTGAAAGATTTGAACACAAGCTCGTCCATGTGCTCAAACACTGGAACCTGGAGTTCGTTCGATTGCAGGACCTCTTGCAAGGTCTTGGCTGTCTTTACTAGTGTGGATAAATCTCCCAAAAGCGCTTTCCGCATGCGCCGTAAGCTTACATGTGTGAGGATGAGACGTGAATCTTTCTGTAAACACTCTGTCCTTTCCTATTTGAAGTTAGTAAACAAATTAGAAACACGCTTCTGCACCGTGACCAAACATGACTTACAAGGAACAGGCGAACGCCAACAATCATGCCCTTGACGTAGTCTTGTCTGGAAAATGCACCAACATCGCCATTTTCTCCATCGCGCACCAAATCCCACAAATATGTTAACGCAGTCAACAGGTTCCGGATTATTGGGTTGTCGTAAGGTTCGCAGTAGTTGGTAGGCAACCACCCGCGGGCCCCTGAAGCTAAGAGCGTTCCATCAGCCCATCCATTAGGGTGAACAGAGTGGACAAGGATGACGTCGCCTTGGTTGAGGGCGACGGTGATGGACGACTCGTCGGTCGACGAAGATACTGTTGAGCTCGGGCTGTAGTGGTAAAATGCGCGGAGGTAGTTGTGGAACACGGGTTGATGCTGCTGCTGCTGCTGTTGAGCCATGGCCTCGCTGGAGGTCTTGGGTGTTAGAGGAGGTGATATCTGCAATTGTGACCGGCTTGATAGAGTTCCTCTCGATGACGACTGCCGACTGTGACCGAAAAGGCCCCGGCCTACACGCGAGCGCGACCTCCTTGGTGACTTTTGTATGTTCAGTGGCGCCACTAGTGCGCTCGATCGTTTATCCGTCTCTTCATGCTCCGGACTGAATGAGGCCATGTTGGTAGCCATCAAAAGGACGTGAGACGGATAAAGTGTGCAAGTGAAATGCTCCTTATAGTTGGCTAGATAGGCGTTGCACTTCGGCTAACACACGTCGTAAGCATTTGGTAGTTGCCCGGGTAGGTTGACAGAAACGCAAGACAGGTCGATCAACCACACAGGATCAGGATTAACGTGTGGTGTAGTACTTGGACTTGAATGTCGAGGACTCTGCTCGTACTGGTTGCATGTTAACAACGTGCTCAGGCCAGAATGCGACAAACAGAGACTAACATACCCGACGTGACAATGGTTAGCGCGCCGTGATTCACAGATAGTGAAGCAAGTGACAGATGGTGCAGTGAATGCAAGTGCCCGATGTGGATTCGAGGCCGGCGAATTGGCCTGTCGTCGTGGTGCGTGTCGTGAAACGGAGTGCTGGATTCGCTGGGCCTGGTGAAAGCTGGGACGGGCGCCGTTTCCGTGACACAGAGACGGTAGCAAGGTGGAAGCTCAGACACGATCCGTCTCTCGAGGACATATGCAGGTGTTTGGGAGTGAGGGCTCTAGAGCCAACTTAAACGAGGGGCTGCAGCTGGGGGAGGGCCGCTGTCTTGTAATGGCAATAGCAGAGCAGGATGGCCGTAGAGGCGTGCAAGGGTCGTGCTTGCCTCTGCAGGGGAGCGTGGGGTTCCTTCCAACGGTTCGCGAGGTAGTTGCGGCCCAAGCGAGGAAAGGAGCGACCAAAAAGAAAACAGACGCGCTGCCAGCAGGGGAGAAGCAGTGCAACGACGCAACATTGCCTTGCTCCACAGTGGACGGATGGCCGTGTTATCATCGCCTCCCAGTCGAGGCTTCTACCGCCCGCCGACTCGAGAAAAGCTTCGTGTGAACAGGACAGGGGCCTTCTGTCAGGCGTTGCAGGGTGTCGGGCCAGGGCTAACGGAGCGTTGGTGCGTTGGTGCGTTGGTGCATTGGTGCGTGTGGGATCCGGCTTGCTCCCAACCTCGACTATAGCCCGCAAACATCCTTAATCGCGACGGCGAGACCGTGCTGGCGAGCAAAGCCAGGACTTGTCCCCGGCATTTCTCCCTAGCCCCGTCGTCCATGTTGAGGTGCCGTGCACCAACGACTGCATTCACCCAGCCAATCCGCCCTCGGTCTCGACAACGGGAAGAGCCAACTGCGCCAGTCCATCGTCGGGAATGACTGGTAAGCATGTACATACTACATAGTAAGCCCAAGAAAACCTCTGTCGATGCCGTCGAATCGCCACACAAGCAAGCAGCAACCCCCTCCCATGTTTGTCGCAGTCAAAGCATAACAACATGCCGTCGCCTGCATCAAGACCCGCAGAGCACACGCACACGCGCGGGCGCGAGCCGGGACCTTGTCCCCAGTCGCATACTCGAGGTCTGGATGCAGCAAAGATCAGCCCTCTGCTTGAGCTGCCTTGGCAACTTCCGCTGCCGGCTCATCTTCCCCTGCTCAAGTGCACTGCTCCCAATCATCCTAGCTCGATTCTCTTCTGCAGAGCCCGCAGTACGTTCTATTGGCCGTATGCACGAATATTCAGGCATTGCTGTGCCTACGGCTGCACCACTGCAAGCCTCCGTTTGGAATCCCCCGAACCGTCGGAATTGGGGACGAGCGGATCGGGCCTACGCCGTCTAGTATCCATTTGCCATCTCCAACCACACGAGAATCGAATTGCCATGCAATAGTGCCTGGCGGCCGTAAACGCCATTTTCGATATGCCACTCATCCCCCCGCCCGTCGTAGGATCGAAGCGACGACCCGCCTTGCCCCCACTAAGAGCAATAGATCTGCGCATGTGACGATTTTGAGCATTCTGCAGTTGAGGACGGCGACCTGACGACAACATGGCTACCGAGTATCAATCGCCGCTTTACAAGGTATGAATTTCAACTGGCGAGACGTATCCTTGCTGGTGTTCCCATCTTCGCCTTCACCAGTACCACATACATAGTATACCACCTATTCCAACCTCCCATCGGGAAAGCGATCAGCACAAGTTGCATTCTTGTTCAGAAACATCGATCCCCCTGACAACCTTTTCCAAAGCTACGTACGAGGCCTAATGCTGCAACCTATTTGATGTCAAGCATACTCAAAGTGTATCTCTGAACTATTTCGTTTGATTATACACCATACTTCGATGCCAAAAGAGGCTCCGATCTACGTCTTCGCTTTTCCAAACGAGCTGCACGCGGGCCGTGAACTCTCCTCCCACGGTACGGCTGAGCGTTGTTTCGTTTTTCTATCATCAATATCCTAATCTTCCAGTCTTTCGCAATCTGGTACCGTGATATTCTCACATGCGTATTCACTTTGAAGACAACTACAGAGCAATGACCAACGGACAAGAACGCGCAGAGCCCTTGAGAGCTTGTTGTTGGCAATTGCCAAGCGGCTATCGAATTCTTTAGCCAGGCAAGTTAATAGTAGAAGTTCCCAAGATCGGCGCCAACAAGAGGAACGTTGTCTTTCGGTTGACGACACTCCCGTGTACGGCGGACCCTGTCAGAGTTTGTGCGATGTTCAGTGACAGCGGATACCAATCATGTCGGTCCGTACAGCCCCGAGACAAGTTGCATCATTGAGCACACCAACATGATTAGTCTCTGCGCTAAGTCAACTCAAGGGGCATTGTTGCTGATCGTCATTCTGGGAACCTCCCATCGTCGCACGAGACCTAAAGAGAGGTCTAGGTCAACAGATCGGCACTGCAGGCCACCTACTTCATCTTCAATCGCGAGCGGATCATAGTACGGACGCTTTTGTTGTGTAAACAAATTCGAAATTCTATTAATGGTGGTAGTGTGAAGACGGCGTACATACTACGGAGTGTGGTGCAAGGCAAAAGTTTTGTACGTGGAGAGGCTAAAATCCGAACATCAGGCGCTACTTCGGATAGCTCCTAGCCTATAACAGATGCTTATACAAGCAACCTTTCTGCCTTCGTACGTAACGTCTACCCCTAATTAAACGGCCCCTTACCAACAGCCCATGTACAAAACTTTTGTCTGATACCATAGTAAGTGTTTTATTGTTTTGACGCCTCTAGAGTAGTGCTTTCACTTGGAGGTACTTAAAGAACAACTCGGCCCTTTTCTGTCTTGATCCCCTCACAATCAGGCCATTAAGCACCCTCCCGTACAGGAAGCTAGGAGCCGTAGCTCGGCCACCAAAGCTACCAATTTCCCGACCGTGGGGATGCGTTAGCTGCCGGCAGCCAGATTTTTACTGCTGTGCAATGTGCCGGTTATGAGACTAGCATTGACGATGCAATTCTAGCACGACGTCATGGCAAATGTGATTGTACAATTAACGACAACCTTGTGCACATTTGATATTAGACGATGCTGCATGCAATGATTATCGCATCGCCGCTGTCTCTGCGGACGGACGGCCTCTTTTCTACAGATGCAACATCAGCCTCTACGCCCGGGCCACAAGCCACGCGCGAAAGTTAACACCGACCCAGTATCGCGGGACGCATGGTGGATCTATCGCAGAACGGACACCCCTCCGGTGCACCATTACCGAGGTTCGGCTATCAATAACCTTTCCAAAGGACAGCTGGACGTCATGTGAATGCAGACAAATGCGCGTGGCATGCACGAACACGATGTGGCACAGCTCCGAAGTCAATCACAATCAGAACGAGCGATCGATGCGACGGTTGCTGCGTCTGCATAAACTTTGGTTAGTATCCTAAGTTATCCTATAGTCCTGCCTAGGCCTACGGCCAAGCGGCGACTAACGGCTTCTTCTCGCGCACAACTCCGCAGCAAGAGACGCTGCCAAGGTTCTGGAAAACTGATCAGCCGAATAGAACGATGATGTCAGGTTAGAGCAAATATGAATCGTCAGCCTTTGCACCTAACCAGTTTGCACATCCCTTGCAGTTGTCCATGAATCTTATTACTGCTTCCGTTTCCACGCGCAGAGTTTATACTCCCCTGTCGAATTGATTGCACACCAATGTATCGATCTTCAGCTGTAGGGCGCGATTAAAGGTCGACTCTGCTTTCAGAGGATTGCATCCTGCTTGATTAGCATGTCTAATTCCAAGTGTGGACGGTGTAGTTACGTTCACTGCGCACGAAAACGCGCAAGGAACGTGTGAACTTGACTCAGCATCAAAATGAAAATGAAGCCACGCGTCTCAAGTAACGAAATTCTACGACCCTACGACATGAGGTCACTTCAATAACGTTGAGGAGCACAACGTGCTTCCTGCAGAATCTCAGTTCTGCCTGCGGCGTAGTCACCGGGAGGGCGCTTCAGCTCTCCGAGGGGTCTTCGTAACGCCACATCTGCGTACAAGGAGAATGAGGCATGCAAACTAAGACCCTTGCTCATCTCTCGCAGGAGCGCGGCCTGCGGCTTGATCCCAAATGGCAACACAGTACACAGTGTCATGAGAGCATACGAGTCTATCCCTTGTCATGGAAATAAGGCTGCCTGTACCTGCATCTTCGTATATGCGCCTGCAAGGTTCCGTCCAACGATGATCGAACCGCAAACCCACCCAGGAACGAGTAATCACGCTCATGGTTTTGTTCAATGCTGCAACAGATTCGCAGCAACTTTTGTAGTACCGCACACATCTCAACGATCTCATTTGCTACCTTATAGTAGCAAAATTCATCAACCGCAGCTACTCTGTATCAGCAAGTTATCTCCATCCTCAGCCATCGTATCGCTATACTCCTAAACACGAGTTCCCCATTAGCCAAAATCCACGTACCAGGTCCTCTGACCACGCATGCTGTCTTGGCGTCATTTATAATAATTGACAACAAATAACAACAACGCCCATTTTGTTAGGCAATTAACATAACTAACAACAGTAACAGGCTAACTATAACCCGCTAGGCAGGCAGAGGTTACTAAGGCGAACGTTAGAGGTTATTTAGTCTTTCTAGTAGTTGTAAATAAACTTTTTTTGTATAGTATAACGTAAACCATTAGTGAGCCGGCTATATTAGTAAACTAGCCACTTTGTCTTAGCACAACTAACTTAACTTACGCATCTTTAATTTTATTGCTATTAAATAAAGAGCACGCGTACCTTATGCTAGCATCTAATTTAGAAAATACTTTTATATCTTTTTTGTATGTTTACGCGTTGTGCTTAGTCTTACCACAGTTCCTATAGCGCCGTAGAGCTAGTTAGGCTACTTCTTAACTACTACTACTACTATAAGCCTTTTTGAATTACTAAAGCGCTGTAAACGCCTTAGCAGCTATCTATACTACTATAGTTCTATACTCTATAGTACTACTATGCTAGATCTTCTTTTTGTTATGTAATATCTACTTAGTTATCACTATTAATGTAACAAACACGTTACAACTCTCTTATCCTTACTGTTGTTTCCGGATCTTATCTATATCAGACCTACATTAGTCCTCTCTTAGATCGCAAGTATAAAGACAGCCTAGGACTTATAGTTGCTCTATAAATTTTTAACATCCTTTTGTACAAGGCTTATAAGTGTCTTATTTAAATTAAGGCTTATTTGTAGATTACAACGCACTCCTATATGCTTTACTATAATCCCTTCTGCTAATACTAATTTGTAAGTCTTGCTTGCGCCGTTATATTATATTAAAAATTTTGTCTTAGCTAGTAACAGTATTTAAAACAATATTGCAGCTATTTATTTAGACTACGCCTAAGCTTAAGCCTCTCTAGATATAAACTAGAAGCTTTATACTGTTAAGTCTAACAACACCTTAAGTAAGATCTCTTAGATCTTTTACTAACTAAAGCCTTTAGGTTTAGAACTTTTAACTTTAATAATAAAGTAAATTACTTTAGAAAAGTTGTGTAGTGCGCTAAGGTAGAAACACAGAGACTACTAACAACCTATTAGTATTAGAATTAAACGCTAATAGCTAACTAGAATAACTCTAGACTTTCTTTAGAGCCTGTCTAAAAATTAACCTGCTGCTAGGGTTAACAACAATCCCTGCAGAATAAAGTAACTAGCAAGCAACTAGTTATTAAGGAAGAAGAAGAAGAAGCAGATTTAGAGGAAGATCTAGTTGTACTTTATAAAAACAAAATTAACTGCTTAAATGCGCAAGTTGCGCAATTAACACAAGAAGTTATACTGTCTAAAGACATAACTATACTATCTACTAAAACACTACTAACAAAAGCAGATATACTGTTAAGCTAATTAATATAGTACATTTCTGCTACTTTTAAGATACTACGCATTAAGCTTACAAAGCGTACGCCTACTATTAAAAATTTTAATAATAGAACTAACCTTATATTTTGTTAATAGCAGGCCTTAATAAAAGACTAATTAGAAATTAACTTAAATTACTACTAAACTAAGCGCGCTTACATAGCTCTTGTGTAGAAACATATAACTAGTATTACAAAAAAATACCTTAAACTTTAGTACTTAGCTACTTTAGTTATAAAATAGTTTAAAAATATAGAAAAACTAATTGCGCTACTTAAATTATATTTTATATTTAGTAATAAACAGGTAGAAAGCTGTGCAGCTTTCTACTGCCTAGTTATAAATAAGAAAGAAACATTTTTAGCGTTTAAAGTAAGGTTTATTAGTACTGCTATTAAAAGGTCTATTTCTAAGGTAGAGTAGTCTTTTTACCTTTAAAAAAAAATTACCTCTGCCTTACGCTCCTTAAATTTAGGATTTAAATACCTGTAAAACAACTTATTTAATAAGATAGTATAGCACCTTACTGCTTTTAATATAGAAAAACGCAATTCTTTTATTAGACTAAATATAAATAGTAAGCTAGTATATACTTTAGTGTTACTAAGAAAGCTCTACTTTTAATAATATTGGAACGCGCAGCTGTCTTACACTAGTTACTTATTTAACTTAACTTTAACTCCTGCTCGCACTACTTTAAGCACGCCTAGATTTCTGTCTAAGACTTTTACTTTTAATAAAAAGTTTCTATTAAATACTTATTTTAAGTATAAGAAACCTAGTTACTTTATAAGTAATTATACTACTTCTTAAGTAAGAAAGATTAAAATTAAATAAAAAGAATACTTAGAAGCTGCAGAACCCTACTTAGACTAAAAACAGGAGAGAAACAAAAACGCTTAAAATAATGCTTTAGCTTAGGCCTGCATAAGTATAATCTTGCTAAAATTAATTTATTAAACTTGTTTAAAGAAAAGTATTTTTAAGTTTCTACTATTCTCTATTTAAAAAGTTATAGTGCTTAGCTATAATTATTAATTAATACTAAAGCCTAAAGTTTTTTATTTTTAAATTCCCCTGTTGTTTACACTCTTTTTTAATTACTTTAAGTTTCTATCTAAAGACTACTCTTTAAGGTCTTAGTAAAAAAATTTTAGAACTAAATCTAAACTAGAGTAGATAATTATATCTATTTTTACATCTAAATTAATAGTAAAAAAATTCTTAACTGCTTTTTTATTATTATAAATTTAAGTACGCAAGACTATATTATTAAAATTAAATAGCTTTAGCAATTTAACTTATTACTAAATATAGTTTAGAACTAAATTATGTAGCCTATAAAATATCTTGCTATATACAACCCTGCTCCCCCTATCTTTATATAGCTAAAGGAATCTACTAATAATAAGGCTACTAAGGAAGATATCTAGCGTAGAAACGCACTTTAAGAGAAGAATAAATACTAAAAAAAGCATAGCTTTATAATGTATTTAATATAAAGAATTTGCAGCTTTCTTTAGCTTCTAAAAGCTTATTTTACTTTTAAAAATACTACTTCTAAACTAGATCTTATCTAACACGACTTTACTTCTTACATTACTATTATTTTAGCTAACGCCTTTTACTATTTAATAAAACAAAAAGAGAACAAGTTCTTTATAATAAGTATTTATAAAATTAATTATTTACTAAAAAACTATATAGAACTTAATAATTCTAATAACGCTAAACTAATTTAGAACTAACTTCTATTTATATACTATTTATATAAAGACGTATTTAGTAAAACTATAGCTAACTAACTACTTAAATATTATTTTTACAACTACAAGATTATACTTACTAAACTACTACTAAATTAGTTTAGCTCTTTATATAAGTAGAGTACTAAAAAACTTAAAGCTACTAAGACGTTTGTAATAAATAACTTTAAAAAAAGACATATTAATTCTAGTAATTACTTTTTTACTTTTTTTATTCTTTGTGTTTAGAAGCCTAATAGAGATATTTAAATTTATGTTAATTATTATAAACTTAACGTAATTACTTAAAAAGACTTATATTTAATTTTGCATATTAATAAGCTGTTAGCTTATATATATAGAGCCTAGTTCTTTACTAAGTTAGATATATGCGCTACTTTTAACAAGATTAAGATAGACCTAGACTCTAAAGAGTACACTACCTTTTAGACTAAATATAGAATATACAAGTTTAAAGTGTTACTATTTAGACTATATAATAGCCTAGCAACTTATTAACGCTATATAAATAATATACTAATTAAGTATTTAAATAACTTCTATATAGTCTACTTAGACAACATTCTTATTTACTTTAAATTAGAAGTAGAATATGTTCTTTACGTATAAAAAGTACTAAAAAGATTATACTAAGTAGGCCTCTAAGTTAATATTAAGAAAAGCAAATTCTATATTATAAAGACAAAGTACCTAGGCTATATTTTAATAAACTATAAGTTAGAAGTAGATTCTAATAAAGTAGAACTCTTTAATAATTAGGCATAACCTACTACTATTATAAATATAAAATTATTTTTTAGTTTTATAAGTTTTTACTAATAATTTATACTAAAATACTTTTAAGTTACAAAATTACTTTTTATACTTTTAAGTTTTTTAAAGCTATTTATATAGAATTTAAATTATAAGAAGGCTTTTAAAAAGTTAAAAGCTATATTACTAAAAATTTCTACTTTATGCTACTATTACCTTAAATATAATACTAAGGTAGAGACTAACACATTAAATAGTGTTATAGTAAGCATACTTTTTTAAAAACAACTAGATAAGAAATAAAGTTTAGTAGTATTTTTTAGTAAAGTCCTATCTAGTTCTAAACTAAATTAAGAAATTTATAATAAAAAACTTTTTGCTATTATTATAGCGTTTAGCAAATAGTAAGCTAAACTAGTATTAGCCTACTCTAGAATTAACGTATATTTAGACTATTATTTACTAGAGTACTTTATATCTATAAAGGTCCTAAACGCTAGATAAGTACGCTAGGCTAAGGAACTTGCTCTATTTTTCTTTTACATTTAATATACACCTAAGAAAGATAATACTTACGTAAATATTCTATTATAATATAAGTAGAATATAAGAAACTTAAAGTCTACAAAAATTAATAATTATTTATAAGTCCTACTTAGGCCGCACTAACTTAATAACTAAATTAACTCTAACTTTGCTTTTACTTATATAACTTAACTTTACGCTTAGAACTTATCTCTACGCGTAGTAAAAGCTACCTTAGAGCTTATAACTTTAGATTTACTAAAATTAATTAAATTTATCTTATAAACAAACTATACTATATTTAAAAAAGAGTATAACTTGTTACTAAATAAGTACTAAATTAAAAATAAATTACTTTTATACTTTAACTAACTTTATATACTTTCTAACTCTATACTTTATATATAGATAATCTAAAAGACCTACAACTAAGTTTCTTTAGCTTACTTTAGCGTTACTAAAACTTATTAGCTAATTGCTTTAAAATATTACTAAAAAGGTATAAAAGTTACTTATAAGAGGTATATATAGAACTATATTAACTATTACAAAGCATATCTAAGATAGACTTAAATTTTTAAAATAATTTACTTTTTACTAATTCTTAATTATCTAATATAATATTTATATATTAACTTTAAAGAATTTCTTTTAAATAAAGCTAGTAATAATTAAATTATAGTTATAATTAATTATTTATTTAAATAGGCTATCTTTATCTTTTATTATCAAATAATTAACGTAAAAAGTATAACTAAATTATTTATTTAATAAGTATAATATTTTAGCTACACACCTAATACTATAATTTTTAATTAAAAACTTTAATTTATATTTAGTTTTTAGTTTAAGTTCTATTAAATTCTAGGCGTTAAGGTTAAACTTTTAACAGCCTACTATAAAAAAACTAATAGCTAAATAAAAATTATAAATAAATATATTAACTAAAAGCTTTAGCTATTTATATTTTACTACTAAGATAACTAAAGTAGACTACTGCCTCTAATTAATAAAGTATAAATTTTTTTACTTTATTTTGCTTTAAGTATATTTTTATATTAAATTCTTTATAAATTTAATCCTAGATAGAGCTAGAACTAAAAATAGCTAGCTAATATTCTTACTATAACTAACAAGATAAACTATAAAAACGCGCTAGCTATAGCTACTTAAATATATAACGCCTAAAAAATAGTATAAACTTTTTTAAAAAAAGCTTAAAATTAAATATAAACTATAGTAAATTGCTACTACTACCTAATTAATTAAAATATAAAAGATAAAGTTTTTTTAAATATAAAAAACTTTGCAACTAATTACTTAAGCTAAAAACTATTAGCTAAATAAAAAAGCTTTTTTAAAGTTTTTAAAAAAGTTAGCTACTTATACTACTTTAAGTTACTAAAGAAATTTTAAATTTATAATATTTTTGCACTAAAACTATTATATAAAAATTTTTAAAATTTACTTTTAAAATAAGAAGCTTTAAAGCTAGCTTTTACTTTAATTTAAAATATAAAAGAATAAAAAGTTAATAAAATTTTTGCTAATAAAGTATATTGCTTAAAGTTAAAATACTATATTAGCTAAGTTAGACATAATCTAAACTTAATATAGTATTTAGCTTTAAACTTTATAAAAGTACTTTATAAACTTAAAGCTTTTTATAAAAGAAACTTTATATATCTAAGTTTTTTAAAGTTTTTAGCAAAGTAAATTAAAGCGTAAAAGTAAAAAAAATATAACTTTACTATAAAATAATAATATATAAAAAAAAAAGAAAAAAAAAACTTTTAATAAATATTTAGTTAATAACTAGGCTACCCCTAAACTACTACTACCTCTTTCCTTTTTCTTCTCTCTCTACCCCTACTTAAAGATTTAAAGAGAATCTCTTCTTTTCCCTATAAAAGAAGAAGAAGTTAGAGAAGAGCCTACTGCTCTCCTTCTCCTCCTCTACCTCCCTCTAGAGGCGCTGCTTATCGTCCTCCTCCCTTAGCAGAGAACCTAGACTACTACCGCTAGTTCTACTCTAGCAAGCAAAGGCCTCTAAAGAGGCAACCTAGCTATTTAATAAATAGATAGTATTTTAAATTTCTAGAAAAATTTAGTAAGTTAAAACTAGAATTAAAGCTATAAATAGCTTTTTTTTTTAGCTCTTTATTACTTAAACCTTTTTAGCTAGAATAAAAGCTACTACCTATACTTACTTTTTAGTAAAAAAGTAGTTTTTTACTAAATTCTTCTTATACTCTACAGCAGTAAAAAGGTTTATAGTAGTAAAAAGTTTAGAAAACTTTTTTTTAACATACTCTAGCACCTAACTAAGTTAACTTTAAGTTTAAAAGTTAAATATATTAAACTTATAAAAAAGTACTTCTCTTTTTACTGTACGTAATAAGCATATTTCTTAGACATTTTAAAGTTAAACTAATATTTAATTTTAAAAACGCCTTACGCAAAGGCGCGCACTAACTATAAATAAATAAAGTAATATACTTTTAGTAAAGCCTTTAGGGGGCAGCGCAGTAGTATAGTATATATATATATATATATATATATATATGTGTGTGTGTGTGTATATATATATAAAGTGTTTTAAAAAAGCAGAAAAATTAGACGTAACTTATTATTATAATATTAAAATAGTAAACACTTAAAGCTAGTCTAACGCTACTCTAAGTTGTAGTTACAGTAACTGCACATTAGAAGTCTACAACAATAATAAAAAGACGTTATAAAGTTAATAAATAATAAATATATTAAAGAATATATATAGCTATAGAACTAGCTAACAACTAGGAGGAAGAGTAGTGTAATAAATATATTATAACTCTTTTATTCTTACTGTTGTTTCTAGATCTTATTTGTATTAGACCTACATTAGTTCTCTCTTAGATCGCAAGTATAAAGATAGCCTAAGACTTATAGTTACTTTGTAAATTTTTAATATCCTTTTGTACAAGGCCTATAAGTGTTTTATTTAAATTAAGGCTTATTTGTAGATTACAACGCACTCCTATATGCCTTGCCGTAATCCCTTCTGCCGATACTAATCTGTAAGTCTTGCCTGCGCTGTTACAATTAATTACTTTTTAAGCTTATGGATCTAAGCACGTTAAGCATATTTTAATATAGTATTAGTTAACTACTTTTTATAAGCGAAAACAAGCTAGATTAAGCTATTACTAGTAGCTAAGTAAGAAAATTACATACTAGCTTTAACTAAAATTCAAACTTATAAGTATTAGTTAAAGTTTTTAACTGCTACAGCGTCTTTGAAAAAAAAGATTTTAGGAAATTTTCTATTTTTAGGGTATTGAAGGGGGGGTTATTATAGTTTAAATAGGTTTTCTAAAAAATTAAAAAGTAGCTACCCTTCACTAATTAGTTGCAAAAGTAGAAAAAAAAGATTGTGTGTAGTTAACGAGATTCGAACAGTAGGTAAATAAAGTCCACGCGCTAAGCGCTTAGAGCAGAGAAGCTAAACTGCTAAGCAAAAATTAAGGTTAAAAAAAATTGCTAAAGGTACTAAAAACAATACTAATTAAAACATGTTTAACAGCAATTGCTAGCCTATAGCTAGCAATAAGATTGCGATAGAGATAAAGAAAAAAGATAAAAATACATACGTTACTATAGTAGGAGCCTACAATTTCTTTTTATAAAAGCTCTTTACCTACTATTGTTTATCTTTAAGATTTTATATACTATATAGTACTACATACAAATAACTTATATATAATTAATATAATAGTTAGACTGTTTTTTTCATTTAACATAAAGACTAATAGCTTATATTAAGTACAGTTAAAGTTTACTAAATTACTATACTAGAAGCTATAGTAGTAAATTACAAAGCTAGCGTTTACTATTATTAAGCAGCTATCTTTGTTAGATAAAAAGAAGCTAGTAGCAATACTCTCTATAGTAGTTAAGTTAGTGTAGAGATTAGAATATGACTATAGTTAAGATATTTTTAATACGTCTAGTATTATAAATATTAAGGTTACAACAAAAACTATAAAAGACTAGTTTAGCTAGTACACTATATGTACTGCGTATATTAATAGTCTAGGTGTAGTAAAAGTATATTACTTTAGCAATCTTCTTTTACACAAATATAACCTTAGTAAAAT
Source organism: Alternaria gansuensis (assembly GCA_009289805.1). NCBI lineage: Eukaryota > Fungi > Ascomycota > Dothideomycetes > Pleosporales > Pleosporaceae > Alternaria > Alternaria gansuensis. The sequence goes on along the minus strand of WBOK01000088.1, from coordinate 190,823 downwards.
AACTTAAAAGTAGCTTTGTGAAGAGCAAAGGCGTGTTAAGACAGCTATTAAGTAGCTAGAATAAATTAATAAGCTAGAGGATTTTGTAAAATGCCTTTAAAGATAGAAGAGCAGTATATAGAGTGTAATGCTGTTGTTGTTTATTTACATATAATAATAGGCACTAAACGCCACAACCGCAACACTGCTAGAATAGCAATAGAATAATAGAAATTGCGGTTAGCGGTAGATATTCAACAGTAAATAGTTAGCAGTAAATAGTCAGCAGTAAATAGTTAGCAGTAAATAGTCAGCAGTAAATAGTCAGCAGTAAATAGTCAGCAGTAAATAGTCAGCAGTAAATAGTCAGCAGTAAATAGTTAGCAGTAAATAGTCAGCAGTAAATAGTCAGCAGTAAATAGTTAGCAGTAAATAGTCAGCAGTAAATAGTTAGTATTAAATATTAGTTACAAATTTTATAGCCTTAATACACTTAGGTTTTAGAGTAGTTTTAGTATTTAAAAGTAATTGTACTACTGTTTTAACTGTACTACTATCCACCTTAGTATACAGTTTTTTTATTTTAACTTATATAATTAGTTAGTAGAGAGTAGCTATTTTTTACTCTTTTAGAACTTTATTTTAACTATAATAACAACTACTACCTTAAATACCTTAAAAACTAGCTTCGGCTTTTTAAGACAACCTTTTGATGTAACTATACATTTTGTAGATACCTTTTTTAGTAAAAAAAATTCATTGCTAACAATAAGTATCTAGGCTTATACTCTCTTGTTATAATGACCATAGGAGCTACCGCCGACAGCTCCTCTTCGACCGACTAGGGAGGCCGCTCAACGAAGGTAAACGCGGGCTTCGTGATCTACCACTATAGCTTCTTGTATAGTAACCTAGTAAGGTCTAACTTTACTTAATATAAGCTATTAGTTTTTATATTAAATAGGAAGAAAAATAGTCTAAGTATTATATTGTTTGTATGCAAGTTGTTTGTATGCAGTACTGTATAGTATAGGAAATCCTAAAGGTAAGAAGTAGTAGGTAGGGAGCTTTTATAAAGTATTATAGGCTCCTGCTGCAGTAACGTACGTATCCTTACCCTCCTCTACCTCCTCTACCTCTATCAGCAGCTGCTTTTTACTTTTTTAGAAAACCTATTTTGACTACAACAACAACCACCACCTTTGATACCTTAAAAAAATAAATACTCTCTTGTTAAGTATTACTAGCACGCAATTAGTGTATCGCATGTTTAGATAGAAATATATCTATATTATTGTAAGGCAGACTTTACGCACAGAAAAAAGGCTAGTTAAAAGATAGCTTGTATTTAGAGTAGAGAATAGCAGACACAGACCTAGAAGTTGCTAAGTATATAAGCAGCTATATAGTAGAGAAGAGGGGCTAGTGCTAGCGTGGTGGGCGCCAAGCCTAGTGCTACGCCTAGCTGGTAAGGCAGGCCTCTATCTCTAGCTACATACTTTAAAGCTAGCTATAAGGTATGTAGTAGTACGTAGATAGAGGCTATGTCCTTACAATTATAGATAAAGAACTTGTTTAAGATTTTTATAAACTTAAAAGTCTAGCTAGATAGTTAAGTTTTAAGATACTTAATAAATTAAGGTGTTTATATAAACAATTTAAGTTAGACTAGATTAGGTGTTAAGTAGATAGTAACAAAAGATGCCGTTTAAAAAAAAAAACTTAAAAAAATTACTTACTACAGCGGTTGCACGTTATTATAGTGTATTGTATATATATTATTTATATATATTGCTGTTCGAAAGGTAAGAAATAGTAAGTAAAATATAGTAGCTTTAGCTTTATAAAGTATTGTAGGCTTTTGCAGTAACGTGGTTCACAAGCGAGTGGCTACCCTAAGCGAGTGGCCACTCTAACACTAGCGCAGCGCACGCGCAGCAACGCAGCACAACACTACAACAAATTACTATACTCTACGCAATACTATAGTATTATTTAGAAGCGTTGCTATTATGTATATCCTCTATTCTACTTTGCAGGTGTAGGAGTTGTGCCTAACCTTGCTGCAACGGCCGCAGCGCCTCTCTACGCGTACTCTCTTTGTAGGCGTCTTACTGTCCTTATGCTTACTACCCTCCTTTTTAGCAATTAAACTAAATACCTTACTAACTATTAAAGTCTCCTTTACGCGTACGTATTACTTCTTATAAGTCTTACGCTTTATAAGTGTATTAACAGCATCTTAAAAGCTGCTTACTTCTTTTTATATTAATACTATATTATAAGCTATTTACTAAGCGCCTTTACTTAGCTACTTAATTTACTTATTTAATAAGCTTACTAGTAACTTTAAGTAATTTTATATATAATTTTTAATTAATATAAATTATACCTTTATCTTGTAAGCGTTACGTAGTGTTTACGTCTTATAAGTAATAATACTTAGTATAAGTAGTGTTAGTATATGTAGCTATATATCTAGCTTTAATAGTATAGCTTTTAAATTATATAAGACTAGCCTAGCACCTTAAAACTTTACGTAAATGTTCTTTAGTATAAACATCTTTTTATAAGCTACTTTAAAAGCTAGTAGAAAGGTTTTTTTATTAATATAGTAGATGCAGCTGCGTGCTAAGAGCAAAGTTCTATTACTATAGTAGCGCTTTAATAGTAAGTAAATAGAAATATTAAAAGGCTATAAGAGGTGTAATAAGTAAAATAGCATATAAAAAGTAATAATAATATTCTTTTTAAAGTAGTTTTAGAATTTTACTAAGCAGCAGCTTTTATAGCTATTAATAATAAGTAACTTATATGCTCCTAAGAAGAAAACACCTTTATATAAGTATTAATCACCTAATTACTATAGGAGCTACCGCCGACAGCTCCTCTTCGACCGACTAGGGAGGCCGCTTAACGCTTTGTAATCTACTACTATAGCTTCTTATATAGTAACCTAGTAAAGTCTAACTTTACTTAATATAAGCTATTAGTCTTTGTGTTAAATAGAGAGAAAAATAGTCTAAGTATTATATTATTTATATACAAGTTATTTATATATAGTACTATATAGTATAAAAAATTCTAAAGGTAAAAAGTAGTAAGTAAAAAGCTTTTATAAAGTATTGTAAGCTTCTACTACAGTAACGTACGTGTTCTTACTCTCCTCTACCTTCTTTACCTCTATCGCAATTTTGTTGCTAGCTATAGGCTAGCAATTGCTATTAAACACGTTTTAATTAGTATTGTTTTTTAGTACTTTTAGTAAATTTTTTAACTTTAATTTTGCTTAGTAGTTTAAGCTTTTTTACTTTAAGCGCTTAGCGCGTAGACTTTATTTACTTACTATTTAAAACTTGTTAACTATATGTAATCTTTTTTTAACTTTTGCAACTAATTAGTAGAGAGCAGCTGCTTTTTACTTTTTTTAGAAAACCTATTTTGACTACAACAATAACTACTACCTTTAATACCTTAAAAATAAATATAAGTATTAAAGTGCTTAAGGTACACAAGTGCGCAGTTATTATTAATCTAGCTAGTAAAAAATATAGTAGTAACTTAATTATAAAGTAAATTAGTAAGCTAAAAAGTTATAAAAAGTTTCTTTATAAAAATACTTAAAAGTAAAAAAATACGCTTTATTATAAAAACGCCTTATACTAGATTTACTTACTTATAATTACTTAGCTATAGTTTTTTTTATTTTTTAAGTTTTTCTAAGCCTGTAATAATAAGCTAAGAGGATGTCTTGCTTATTATAAAGCTAGTTCTATTAAAGTTCTAAGTATCTTTATTTAATATACTATATTTTACTTTTATTAATTAAACTAGGCTAAACTAGAGCTAAATAACTACTAGGTCTTTGCAAGCAGCTTGCTAGCAATTATATATATAGCTTTATTATGTTTACACTTTAGGTAAATACTTAATAAAGTTATTAACCTAGTTCTTGCTTATAGGCTTCTTACTATACTCTTTTAGCAGTTTATTAGCTATATCTTATATATGTACTTTTAAGAGCGGCAAACTACGTAAACTTTCTTTAAATAAATGCTTTATAATTACCTTCTCTTCTAGCTTTATAAAGCGCTTTAAGTTTAGCTTATAATTATGTTAAGAGCGTTGTCTAGCGCGTTAGCAGCGTACAATTGTTTTGAGGACTTTATAAATAGCTGTAGCACGCTTTTTACTTAGAATCTAGTTTAATATAATATCTAAGATTGCTAAGATTATATTTTCTTTAATATAAGCTAGTTGTACGTTGCGCTGTTAAGACATAAGACGATATTGCTGCGCGTGCGCTACGCTAGTGTTGGGGTGGCCACTCGCTTAGGGTGGCCACTCGCTTGGGGTGGCCACTCGCTTGTGAACCACGTTATATTCTTTCCTTTCTAAATTATATTTTGTTGCAATCCTATTACAATCCTACTGTAATCCTATTACTAGCTATAGGCTAGCAATCGCTGTTAGACACGTTTTAACTAGTGTCTTTTTTTAATACCTTAGCAAATTTTCTTAACCCTAATTATCGCTTAATAGTCTAAGCTTTCCTCCTAGAACTTATCTACCTACCGTGCGAATTTTGTTAACTACACACAATCTTTTTTTTTACACTTTTGCGACTAATTAGTAGAAGGTAGCTGCTTTTTACTTTTTTATAACCTCTATTTTAACTACAACAACAACTACTATCATTAACATCTTAAAAATAAATAGCTAACAATAGGATTATAGTAGAATTGCAATAAGATTGCGATTTAATCTTATTTAATTTAAGTATAATCAAAGAGTGTGGCTTCGGCCTTTTAAGACAACCTTTTAATGTAACTATAGTAAAAAAAGATTTATTGCTAACAACAGGTATCTAGGCTTATGCCCTCTTGTTTAGCATTGCTAGCACGCAATTAGTGTGTCGCATATTTAAATAGAAACAAAGATATATAATATCTCTCTAACTAACTCTCTTAACTAATAACTATTTACTACTAACTATTTACTGCTAACTGCAACTTCTGTTGTTTTATTACTATTTTAGTAGTGTTACAGTTGCGGCGTTTAGTGCCTATTCTTAGATGTAAATAAACAACAATAGCATTACTATTTATATATAGCTCTTTTATTTTTAAAGGCAACTTACAAAATTCTTCTACTTCTTAGTTTCTTTTAGCTACTTAATAGCTGTTTTAACACGCTTTTACTTTTTATAAAGCTACTCTTAAGTTTTTTTACTAAAGTTGTCGCAACGTGTATGTGTATATGTATCCTCTAGCCGGAGTGCGATTCATCGATCGGTCGGTATTTTGTTTCTGACAGTTATAAGCCCGGTTTAGTCAAAACTGCGCAAGCAATTTCTGCTTACCTAGGTGGGTGACCACAAGCGAGAAAGCAGCAAAAAGACAAAAATAAGCCTAGGGGATACAACACAACACAGACAGCCCGACAAGGTAGATCTCTTAAAGGGTTGGTGCGCAAAAAAGAGAGCGCCAGAGCTAGCAAGCTAGTAGCCTAGCCCTCCGCTTAAGAGAGCGCCAAGAGAAGAGCCTACAGCGCCAAGAGAAGAGCCTATAGGGGGTGTGTCGCAACGTGTATGTGTATATGTATCCTCTAGCCGGAGTGCGATTCATCGATCGGTCGGTATTTTGTTTCCGACAAAAGTTATATTTATAAAAAAGAAAATTACTAAAGTAATATACTTTTACTATACTTAGACTATTAATATGCGTAGTGTATATAGTGTACTAGCTAAACTAGCCTTTTATAGTCCTTATTATAACTTTAATATTTATAATACTAGACATATTAAAAATGTCCTAACTATAGTTATATTCTAACCTCTATACTAACTTAACTACTATAAAGACTATTACTACTAGCTCTTTTTTAACTAACAGAAGTAGTTGCTTAATAACAGTAAACGCTAGCTTTATAATCTACTACTATAGCTTTTAGTATAGTAACTTAGTAAGGTCTAACTTTACTTAATATTAGCTATTAGTCTTTATATTAAAGAGAGAGAAAAATAGTCTAAGCATTATATTATTTATATATAAGTTGTTTGTATGCAGTACTATGTAGTATAAGAAATTCTAAAAGTAAGAAGCAGCAGGTAGAGAGCTTTTATAAAGAAGTATTATAGGCTCCTGCTACAGTAACATATGTGTTCTTACTTTTTTTTTTTTTTTCTATTGCAATCTTGTTACTAGCTATAAGCTAGCAATTGCTGTTAAACACGTTTTAATTAGTGTTGTTTTTTGAGTAGAGGGTAGCTGCTTTTTACTTTTTTTAGAAACCCCATTTTAACTACAACAACAACCACCACCTTTAACACCTTAAAAATAAATTAAAGAGTGTAAAAAATAAAGTTTGCTTATAAAAGTAATAATTACATAATAGATTAGTAAGCTTATAGTATATTAAATCTATTTAATTATTTTAACTAACTTTTTTTTTGCACCTTTCTTATAGCCTATTAGTTATCTTAATCTAGATAGTAAATTAATAACTTATATATATTATATGAAATTATTATCTTATTAAGTAATTAACTAAGTATTTGTTCTAATAGTATTAGTAAATACTTAAATTGAAACAAAAAAAGTTTTTTTACTTCATTTTACACTTAAACTAGTTTTAATATTAAGATCTTAACAATGTTTAAAAATTACCTAACAAAGACTTTATTAGAATGTTTAGAAAACTAGCTAAGAGACTAAAAAAGTAAGATAAATATTTTATATCATTAAAAAGCTTATAAAACTTATTGTTAGAAGGCTTAGGCAACTTTAACAATATATACTATCCTGCACAATATTTAGTAGTTTACTAATTATATCTACTCTCTTGTACTTGTAATAGCGTAGTAGTGCAGGGCTACGTTCTAACATTATAATTAGTAAACTGCTAACGTAGCAAGTTAAGAATAGCGCTAAGGTAGCTAAAGATAGTAGTTCTATTCTCTACAAGGTTAGTTCAGCATAAGCCGACTAGGTAGGCTAAGATACACTTGTATAAGGTATCGTAAGCTGCTAGAAGGTCTAGTACCTGCCCATCTATTATAGGCTTATGCTAGCTTCGGCCTTTTAAGACAACCTTTTAATGTAACTACACAGTTAGTAGACATCTTTTTAGTAAAAAAAGATTTATTGCTAACAACAGGTTGTTACGACCTGGCTACGAACCTAAGTGTCACAGAGAACTACCACTACCAACGAACCAAGAACTAGACGGCTGCCTGCTAGGCTACTGCAGCAGGAAGTCACGTAACCAATTACTACGCCAAGAACTATTGCTAGGAGCGTTCACAACTATTAGCAACTATTACTAGGAGCATTTATGACTATTAGTGACTATCGCTAGAAGCGTTTATAACTATTAGCAACTATTGCTAGAAGCGTTTACAACTATTAGTGACTATTACTAAAAGCGTTTATAACTATTAGCGACTATTGCTAGAAGCGTTTACGACTATCAGCGACTATCGCTAGGAGCATTCACGACTATTAGCAACTATTACTTAGTATTTAGTAATAAGTATTAAGCTTTTATAGCTTAGTGTGTTTAACTTTAAGTATAATCTAAAGATTACCTAATTCTTAACTCTTCTGTGTTATTTACATTATTTTACTAAACGTGCTAACATACCTCTGTGCTATTACATTAATCTACTAATTGTGCTAGTACAACCTCTTGTCTATCGCACTTACTTATTCTAAGAGAACTAACATAGATTATCTATAGACAATCTTTATACTTTAAACACCCTTAAGATAAGTAATACTGCTATAGACACCCCTGCTAATATTCTAACTACAGGAACAACTACGCGAGCTAATAAGCCTAATACTTACTATAGTAACTGCGACAAACTTAAGGCATAGCTACTCTAAGTTAACAAATACTTCTACATTAAAGGGACTAAGATTAACAACAACAACGTAGTTGTATAGGCCTCTACGTTTTTATAAGAAGCTGCTAAAAAATAGGCTAATTCTATTCTTTGTTAATATATAGATATAACTGTTCATAATAATGCTAACAAAGCACTCGTTGAAGACTAGGACAACTTTAAGATAGAAATAAGAAAGGTATTCTTACTCTTTAAGGAATCTATAGTGTTAGATAAGGCCTGGGCAACCTTGACGATATATACTATCCTGCACAATAATTAGTAGTTTACTGATTATATATACCTTTGTAGTTGTTTTGGCGTAGTGGTGCAGGGCTGCGTTCTAACATATAGTAGCAGAACAAAAAATTTAAAAGTTACAACAAACTCGCTCTGCAGCTAACTATATAATAGAGTTTTAACAGTACTAAACAGTTATTAAATAAGACAACAACGCTTTAATGTAGATGTACTAATAAGGTCTTAAACTAGCTGTACGTGTAGAACTTATGCAAAGCAAAGCTACCCTTAACATGCTTAACAAACTTATAGCTAAAGCTATTTAAGTAGACAATAACTTTTATAAGCTTAAATTAAAAGAATAACTATTCTTATAAAGAAATTGTACACTTAAGAATATAAATACTTAACTACGCTAAACTTATTAACGCCTGTACCCTAACTAAGGTTAACAACAAAACAATACGCCTAGAATCTTAGAATATTATGCAACTAATAGCTATAAGCTTATACACCTTAACAACCTTAATAAGAGACCCTAGAAGGGCAAGTTTTAGCATAATAAGAATAGTAAGAAAAGGATTACTTGCTATATATATAGTAAAGAAAGTTACATAAAGTAGGACTGCTAGAGCTAAGGCAAAGTAACGTAATAGTTAAATATTTTTTACTATACAGTACCTAGCAATAAACTAGAGGAAGAATAGAATGTTATTACTAGACCTACTATTACGGTCTAAGGGAAAGACTAGGCAAATATTAACAGTCTAAATAACCTTCTAATAATTACCTTAGAGGAAGCCTTAGACGACAACGTCTCTAAGATAATGCTTAACAAAAAAATAGAAGCAACTTGTTAGATAAGGCCTAGGCAACCTTGACGATATATACTATCCTGCACAATGATTAGTAGTTCACTAATCTGGTTGTTTTGGCGTAGTGGTGCAGGGCTGCGTTCTAACATTATAATCAGTGAACTGCTGACGTGGCAAGTTAAGAATACCGCCGAGAGGTGTGCTAAGGCTGGTAGTTCGATTCCCCACAAGGTCAGTTCAGCATAAGCCAGCCAGGTAGGCTAAGATACGCTCGTATGAGGTATCGTGAGCTGCTGGAGGGTCTAGTACCTGCCTGTCTGTTATAGGCTCGTGCCAAGATAGCCTACGTGCAATAAAGCCCAAGGGCATAGCGTAGCGCTTGAGGACAAGCGCTATAAAGAAGGAGGATATTGTCAGATAAGGCCTGGGCAACCTTGACGATATATACTATCCTGCACAATGATTAGTAGTTCACTGATCATATCTACCCTTTTGTGGTTGTTTTGGCGTAGTGGTGCAGGGCTGCGTTCTAACACAACTCTAGCTAACTAAACTAAGTATAGAAAAATAGCTAGGTTCTAAGAAACCTACTAGCCCTCTACACTAGTAGCAAAGGAAATACTCATAGCTTAGGACTAGAAAATTTTACTACTAGCTGTACAAAAATACCCTACTACGCTAGATAAGCAAGACATTAACACCTAAGTACTACTACTTTTAGAAACACAATGCTTAAACGACCTAGCTAAGAAGATTAACGTTCTACTAAGGCAGCTTAGACAACTTAAAGATATCTTTATAGAACCTTACAGAGGAACATTAATTAAATACTACTAGTATACTAACTTACTAGAGGAACTGCAGAAAAAAGAAGTTATTCTAGTAGCAACTATTAATAAAGCCTTACACAACAACTTTATATAAAAATAGACTTAAGATGCTAAGGCATTCTAGAATAAACTAACGTATTAACTCTTAGACAAAAAGAAGAAAGAAATTTATAAAGAACTTTAGGTAACACGCTAGAAGCGCAGAACTTAAAGCGACAGCCGCGCTACTAATATGTATTATTAGATAGACCTGCGTAACCTAGAATATGCAAAGTACTTCTAGACAATATGTATATATAACAGCTATACTATATATTATTTAAACAAGTACAGATTAGGATAGTTTCCTAAGAAACTAAAGAGAATGCCTTAATACTAATACTTATAGTATAACTGCCCTAACAACAAATGCGTAGTACACTTATAAAACAAACAATATAGCTTATACTTTTATAAATATAATAATTTAGAAGAAACTTTGCAAATGCATATAACGTAGTAGAAGAATTATAAAAATAGAACTTATATATAAGAGTGCAACTAGCTTTTATAGCACACGTGCCTTAATATTAAATATAAACTATATATAGTTACTAAGAAGTTTTATAAATTTAGTACATAGTCTTTTTTAAATAAACGCTCTAGATACCTAGAACTACTAGAGCAATAAATGTAATTAACTTTTTAAGCCTTCTTAAGCTACTAGTAAAGCTTAACAGACATTAAATAATAGCATTAGTAGATTTTAGCTTTTAAGCTAACTTTGTTTCTTTTTAAGTAGTGCAAGTAGCAGGCCTATAAACACTAAAAAAATAAAAACTTTACTTACTATATATAGCAAACAGTTAGCCTATGCTAGGTAAGATAACTGTTACGCACAAGGTTAGTAAAGTAACGCTTAGCATCTAAGAATACTAGAAAGAATTAGACCTAGACGTCTTTAGATTAGCTACCTACAATATTATATTAGGAATTTCTTAGTTATAAGAATATAACTGTTAAGACCTAGAACTAGGACTTGTAGAGAAGTTTTTACAAAGACGTTGGCATTCTTAGACAATAGCCTGACGAGCAGCCAGCAGTTACGTAATTGCTTAGTGCTTAGTACTCTTAGCACAACTAAGCATACTAATTACACTGTGTGCTCTTAGCACAACTAAGCATACTAAGCAGAGCATACACTTGTTAGTATATAGTAGTAGGCATTAAGCCCTTATAGCTTAGTGTGCTTAACTTTAAGTGTAATCTAAGGATTACTTAATTCTTAATTCCTCTATATTATTACATTGTTCTACTAAATGTGCTAACACAACTACCTGTACTATTACATTAATCTACTAATTATGCTAGTACAACCCCCCGTCTATTGCACTTACTTATTCTAAGAAAACTAACATAGATTATCTATAGACAATCTTTATACTTTAAACACTCTTGAAATAAGTAATACTACTATAAACACTCCTACTAATTCCTAAACTACAGAAACAACTACGCATGCTAATAAGCTTAAAACTTACTACAGTAACTGTAACAAGCTTAAGGCATAGCTACTTTAAGTTAATAAATACTTTTACATTAAAGGAACTAAGATTAATAACAATAATATAGTTATATAGGCTTCTACGTTTTTATAAAAAGCTGCTAAAAAATAAGCTAATTCTATTCTTTGTTAATACATAGACATAACTATTAATAATAATACTAACAAAGCACTTGTTAAAGACTAGAATAATTTTAAAATAGAAATAAAAAAGGTATTTTTACTTTTTAAAGAATCTGTAGTAGCAGAATAAAAAATTTAAAAGTTGTAATAAACTTGCTCTGCAGCTAACTATATAATAGAGTTTTAGCAGTACTAAACAGTTATTAAATAAAACAACAACACTTTAATGTAGATGTACTAATAAAGTCTTAAACTAGCTGTACATATAGAACTTATACAAAGTAGAGCTACCCTTAACACGCTTCATAAACTTATAGCTAAAGCTATTTAAGTAGATAATAACCTCTACAAGCTTAAGCTAGAAAAACAACTATTTTTATAAAGAAATTACATACTAAAAAATATAGACGCTTAACTATATTAAACTTATTAACGCCTGTACTTTAACTAAAGTTAATAACAAAACAATATGCCTAAGATTTTAAAATATTATGTAACTAATAGCTACAAGCCTATGCACCTTAATAACTTTAATAAAGAACTCTAAAAGGGCAAGTTTTAGTATAATAAAAATAGCAAAAAAGGGATTACTTACTATATATATAGTAAAGAAGGTTACATAAAGCAGGACTACTAGAGCTAAAGTAAAGTAATGTAATAGTTAAATGTCCTTTACTATACAGTACCTAGCAACAATCTAAAAAAAAAATAGAATGTTATTACTTAACCTACTATTACAGTCTAAGGACAAGACTAGGCAAACATTAATAGTTTAAATAACATTTTTATAATTACTCTAAAAGAAGCCTTAGACAACAACGTCTCTAAGATAATGCTTAACAAAAAAATAAAAGTAACTTTAGCTAACTAAACTAAGTATAAAAAGATAGCTAGGTTTTAAAAAACCTACTAGCCCTTTACACTAGTAGCAAAGAAAGCACTAATAGCCTAGAACTAAGAAATTTTACTACTAGCTATACAGAAACGCTCTATTACGCTAGACAAATAAAATATTAATATATAAGTACTACTACCCTTAGAAATATAATACTTAAATAACTTAGCTAAGAAGATTAATGTTCTACTAAGGTAGCTTAGACAACTTAAGAATATCTTTATAAAACTTTATAGAAGAACATTTATTAAATACTACTAGTATACTAACTTACTAGAAGAACTGTAAAAGAAAGAGATTACTTTAAAAGTAACTATTAACAAAGCTCTATATAATAACTTTGTATAAAAATAGACTTAAGATGCTAAGGCATTTTAAAATAAACTAACGCACTAACTGTTAAATTAAGAGAAAAAACAAATTTATAAAGAACTTTAAGTAATACGCTAAAAGCGCAGGACTTAAAGTAATAGCTGCGTAATAAACATGTATTATTAGATAAACCTACGCAATCTAGAACACGCAAAGTACTCCTAGATAGCATATATATATAATAGCTGCACTATATATTATTTAAATAAGTATAGATTAGGATAGTTTCTAAAGAAACTAAAGGGAATGCCTTAATACTAATACTTATAGTATAACTGCCTAAACAACAAATGCGTAGTATACTTATAAAATAAACAATATAGCTTATACTTTTATAAATATAACAATCTAGAAGAGACTTTATAGATATACATAATATAGCAGAAGGATTATAAAGACAGAACTTATACATAAGAGTACAACTAGCCCTTATAATATACATGCTTTAATATTAAATGTAAACTACATATAGTTACTAAGAATTTTTACAGATTTAGTATACAGTTTTCTTTAAATAAACGCCCTAGACACTTAGAACTGCTAGAGTAGTAAATATAATTAACTTTCTAAGCCTCTTTAAGCTACTAGTAAAGCTTAATAGATATTAAATAATAGTATTAGTAGACTTTAGCTCCTAAGCTAACTTTGTTTCTTCTTAAGTAGTGTAAGTAGCAGGCTTATAAATACTAAGAAAATAAGAACTCTACTTACTATATATAGCAAACAGTTAGCCTATGCTAAGTAAAACAACTATTATGCACAAGGTTAGCAAAGTAATACTTAGCATTTAAGAATATAAAGAAAATTAGACTTAAACATTTTTAAATTAGCTACTTACAATATTATATTAGAAATTCCTTAGTTATAAGAATACAACCTGCAAATTAACTAGAAGTTAAAAAAGTTTTTATTTAAGTGCTATAAATTAGATGTAACTATAAGCTAGCCTATATATTTAACAACTATAATAGTAAATAAAAGGAAGATTAACAACATTACTAAAAGACAGCAGACTTTAATTAAGAATAGCCTTACAATACAAAAGTTTAACTTAACAAACACTAGCAGAGCACCTTTAAGTTATAAAGTTAAAGTTTTAGAGAAGTGCGTAACTCTAGATATCCTAAAAAAATATATAGAATTTTAGCATCTCTTTATAAAAGTAGTAGATAGCAAAGCCTTACTAAGACACTAACCCTAGAACTACAAAATTGTCCTAGAAAAAGAGAAGACTCTACCTTTTAGGCTAATTTATTAATTATTAGAAATAAAACTTAAAGAACTAAGAACTAAGCTAGATAAGGATCTAAGGAAAGGATATATTAAACTTTTAATATTGCTAATAAGATTTCCTATACTCTTTATACTAAAGAAGAATAGACTACTATAGATATGCGTTAACTACTAAAAACTTAACAATATTATAGTAAAGAATTAATACTTATTACTAAATATTATAAAGCTTTAGAATTAATTATTTTGTGCTAAAGTCTTTATAGCATTAAACCTCTAAAATAAATACTACTTTATTAAAATAAAGAAAAGTAAAGAATAGAAAATAGCGTTTAAAACATAATATAGATACTATAAATATACTATTATACTATTTAGGCTTATAAACGCCCTAGTAATATTTTAAGAACTTATTAATAATATGTTAAGACTATATTTAGACATCTTTATTATAGTATACCTAAATAACATTCTTGTCTACTCTAAGAACCTAAGAAATTATGTAGAACATATCTATATAGTACTAAAGTGCCTAGACTAGTTTAACCTTTAACTTAAACTAAAGAAATACAAGTTTTATAAGAATAAAGTTACTATTTTTAAATATATAGTAGAAGCATAAAAAGTATAAATAAGTAAAAAAAAAATATAAGTAGTTAAAAAATAGCTACACTTAATAATAGTTAAAAAAATATAATTATTTTTAAAATTTCTAAACTTTAACTAATAGTTTATTAAAAACTACTTTAAGATTACTATTTTGTTAACAAGACTTATAAAGAAAAAGATACTCTTTAAGTAAAGTAAAAAAGTAAAAAACGCTTTCTAAACACTTAAGAAAGTAAGCATAAAACTACTATACTTTAAGATATTCTAAGTAGGACAACTATTATACTTTAAGACTAACGTATTAGACCTTATACTTAAAGGCTGCGCTAGTTAATTATATAAAGGCAAATAGCACCTAATTATGTACTATTTACAAAAATTCTCTAGACTAGAAAAACAATATAACGTCTATAACAAGGAGCTACTAGCTATTATTATATGCTTATAGTATTAGAGAGTAAAACTTATAATATTTATAAATTATAAGAACTTAGTTAACTTTATAACTACTAAAGTACTTAACTAATAATAAGTAAAATAGTTAAAGCTACTTAAATAATATAAGTTTAAGATTATATATACACTTAGAAAAGACAACAGCAGAGCAGACGCTCTTAGCTAACAACACAATATTATAAAAATAAAAAAAATTATTAATACTATAATACTTAAAATTAACAAAGATAAATTACTAGGACTAGCAAGAATACTAAACGTAGTTCTATAAATTACACTTAACATACTAAAAGAATTGTAGAAAGTAATTATTAAATAACATTATAACAGCTTTATACACAGTTATTTTAGTATTATATAAACTATAAAACTTATTAAAAGAAATTACAAGTTTCTAAGAATAAAGGACAAAGTTACTTTCTTTATTACTAAGTGCGTAGACTGTTAAAAGAACAAGCATAGTACCTACGCACCCTATAAAGAAATATAAGCAATAAAGCTACTTAACGCACTATAGTTAGACATCTTTATAGACTTTGTTATAGGCCTACTAGTTTTAAAAAACCTTATTACTAAAGTATCTTACAACGTAATTCTTATAGTAGTTAATTTATTTATAAAACAAGCAGAGTATATGTAACGGCGCAGGCAAGACTTACAGATTAGTATTAGTAGAAGAGATTACAGCTAGGCATATAGGAGTGCGTTGTGATCTACAAATAAGCCTTAATTTAAATAAAACACTTATAGGCCTTGTACAAAAAG
This sequence comes from Alternaria gansuensis, assembly GCA_009289805.1. Taxonomy (NCBI): domain Eukaryota; kingdom Fungi; phylum Ascomycota; class Dothideomycetes; order Pleosporales; family Pleosporaceae; genus Alternaria; species Alternaria gansuensis. Next base: position 175,075 of record WBOK01000088.1, on the reverse strand, counting down.
ATATTAAAAATTTATAGAGTAACTATAAGTCTTAGGCTGTCTTTATACTTGCGATCTAAGATAGGACTAATATAGGTCTAATATAGATAAGATCTAGAAACAATAGTAAGGATAAGAGAGTTATAACGTATTTGTTACACTACCCCCCCTTCTAGTTGTTAGCTAGTCTTATAGCTGTGTATATTCTTTAATATATTTATTATTTATTAACTTTATAACGTCTTTTTGTTATTATTATAGACTTTTAATATGTAGTTACTGCAACTACAACTTAAAGTAGTATTAGACTAGCCTTAAGCGTTTGCTATTTTAATATTATAATAATAAGTTGCGTTTAATTTTTCTACTTTTCTAAAATACTTTATATACATACATATATATACACACACATATATATATATATACATACTATACTACTACGCTACTTTCTAAAGGCTTTACTAGAGGCGTATTGCCTTATTTATTTATAGTTAGTACGCGCTTTTACGTAAAGTGTTTTTTAAGTTAAATATTAATTTAACTTTAAAATATTTAAAAAATGCGCTTATTATATATAGTAAAAGAAAAAGTGCTTTCTTATAAGTTTAATATGTTTAACTCTTAAACTTAAAGTTAACTTAGTTAGGTGCTAGAGTATATAAAAAAGAAGTTTTTTAAACTTTTTACTACTATAAACCTTCTTACTACTATAGAGCACAAAGAAAATTTAGCAAAAAACTACTTTCTTACTAAAAAGTAAGTATAGGTAGCAGCCTTTATTCTAGCTAAAAAGGTCTAAGTAATAAAAAGCTAGAAAAAGAAGCTATTTATAGCTTTAATTCTAGTTTTAACTTACTAAGTTTTTTTAGAAATTTAAAATACTGTTTATTTATTAAATAGCTAAGAGCTCTAGAATAATAACGTGTGTATATTTTAAGCAATAATACCTGCAGGTATCCTTGCAGGTAAGGAGCCCCTTATAAGCATAATTGTTAGTGGGCAAGCTAACAATAAGCGAGTTTGGCGGACCTAGTTAACACGCAACTATCTGTAACAGAGCCTCCCCCTTTAGTCTAGCGTCCTAACAGCCTTAAGTTAACTCTCTAGACTGTATAAAAATGTTTTAGTAAAAAGCGCGTGTTACTTGCAGCTTAGGTGCTCTTAAGACGCGTGTTACCTGTAGTTTAGGTGTATAACAAGCTTTAGGCTTAAGTCTTTATAGCGTTGTTATAGTAACCTTTAAATTTATTGTTTGTTTCTTAAAATTTTTAAAAGTAAAAGTAAGAGTATATAATTATTGTAAGTAGTCTATACAAGGTAATGTTTACTGTAGTAATAAAGAAATTTTCTAGTATATCTTTTATAATCTTTGTTTTAATTAACATATTTAACACGCAACTCTAACGCACTTACTATACAACTAAATAATAAGCTTTAATTTTTATTATAGTCTACTATCTAAATTCTAAGTACATTAAGAAGTCTTACTTATAAGATACTTAGCTATACAAGTTTAGCGTGCTTAATAAAGCTACTAATTTTATTACTTTATATACAACTTGCCTGCGCTGCGCATAAAACATTGCTAAACAAAAAAAGATTTATAGAAAAACTAAGCATTATTATTACAACTATTGTGCTAAGGGCAACTATAGTAGTTATACTAAAGTAAGTTTTTTTATTTTGTTAACTGCGCCTTAGCTAATCTAAATAAGTTCTTAAAGCACTTAATAGGTGTTTAAATTGTTTATACTATTTTTATACTTGTTTTAATACTGCAGTTACTAATACTAATATTCTAAGAACTAACTCTATTATTATTACTGCTAGCGTTAAGCTTGTATAATGCCAGCGCTAATTTAACCTTAAGCTTTCTAACTGCTGCCGCGTTACCGCGCACACTAGTACTTCTTTAAAAGTTCCTACTTAGGTGCTAACAACCTTACCTTACTACTTAAGCTTAATTTTAGTAGAGTAGCGCTGCATAGCAGTTACTTTTAAATTAATTGCTAGTTATGCAGCTAGAATTGCTAGTCCTACTAATAATAATAAAAATAATAATAAGAGCTTAGGCAACGACAACGTGCTGCTTCTTAGGCGCGGTCTAGGCGCAGGTAGCGCGCATAACTAGTGCTAGAAGTAGTAGTAATAATATAGGTAATAATAATAAAGTTTATGCTAGTAGTAAGAAGATTTTTAATAATAAGTAAAAGTAGATTATTTTTATACTTGTAGTTTTATTTGTTTAAATACCTAATTTGCGTCCTAAGTGCGTAACAACAATGTTTAGTATATTTTTTTAGTACGCTTAGGACGTAATAATCTTTAATTGTACTTATATTCTTTAATTAGTTCTTTTATATTCTTAAACTATAATGCTAGAGTTTAGGTATTTTATAATTTGTTATAGCCTTTTTATTGCAGTTAATACTTTAGCTAGCTATTTTTAACTTATTTCCTTAATATCTTTTTAACCTCCTAAATCTCTTTACCCTTAGAGCTAATTTCTAGTGCTTAAGTATTGTCTTCTTAACTACTACATAATTTCTATTATTCTAGTAAAGAGACGTAGAAAATATTATAAATGCAATAGTAAAGTAGTAGTTGTAGTTAGTAAGCTTGCGTTTCTACTACTCCTTACACTTAGAATAGTTCTATAAACTTACTAGAAAGCTTTTTATTAAGTTAGTAGGCTAAGTTAATGTTCTTTGTACTAAGGCGAACTAAGTCTTTTTAGTAGAAAATCTTTAGTTTATATTTTTTGTTATAGTATTAGCGTTAATATTCTTATACTACTAAAAAGTATTCTCTTGCTGTTGCACGTGCACTATACATACGCTGCACTCTGTTTATAGCGTCTAGTACCTCTCCTTCTAGCCTGCTGTCCTTAGAAAGCAATATAAGTAATAAATACTTACTATATACTGCGTAAAAAAGTGTTGTTTTTGTTAATTTATAGATAGAGTTGTTGTATACAAATTATGTAGTTAGTAGAAGTAACACCTAATTATCCTGTTTCTCTAAGGCAAATGTTTTTAGGTATTACTCTATTATCTAGTTCTAGCGTTTAGTTTGCCTGTTTATTTACAAGTAGAAAGCTGTGCTTAGCCTGCGCTTTACTTATAATTAGTAGCATATTTCTATTTAAAACGCTAAGGTAAAGATTAAACTATAATTAGATACAATGCCTTTTTAGATTCTGTATTTTAAAATAATATATTGAAAATAGGATTCTGTAAACTATTTTGTATTCTACGTTTTTAATATAAGTATGTAGATTACTATTTTTAAAAAGTAGTTAACAATTATAAGAATTACATTAAACACGTAACTTAAACTATTATTCTTTGCTAGTAGTAGCTCTACTACAAAATTAAGGCTTACTTCCTTAAATATCTTATTAGAAACTAGTAATAGTAATAACTAACTGTATTTGCTATATTTTAGAGCTTTACTTTTTTAGCATACTGTATAAGTCTTTACGTGTTCCTAAATATTATAGCCTAGCTCTAGCTAGTAATATAACCTGCTAATAAGCTTATAAGTCCTATATGCGCTAAAATAACCCGCTATACGCGTATTATAATTCTATAATAAAATTTTCTACCTAATAGCTTATTCTAGTAGAACATAAATTTTGCCTTTGTATTTTAGAACTTCTTTATTGTTAACACACTACACTTACGCGCTACTACTATTTTAAGTGTATACTACTTATATAAAGTCTGCAACCTGCTGTAGAGCAAAGGCGTCTCTTTATTATTATTTATTAGAGCTTCTAACTTTACTGTTGCAGGTTTGCTACTAACTAATACTCTAGCTAGAGAGCGTAGTACGCATAGTGTGCACTCTATAGTACTAGCAGTTTAAATACTCTTTGTTTTATAAATGTTAGCTATATGCGTCTTATATGCGCCTTCCTAGCTGTGCTAAGTTGTAGAACTTTTTATTCTACTATGCTCTACTCTTGCTAAAAGTTTATTCTATAGTGTAGGCAATAATTAAGTTAATAATAAGTTCTTTTATTTATAATTTACTTTTTTTAATAGTCTGTCTGTAAGGTTTGTACGCCCTAGGTAGTATTTAACTTTAAAATTAAAAGCCTCTAAATATAGAGCCTAGCGTGCTTAACACTAGTTTAGCTTCTATACAGCGCGTAAAAAGCGCAGGTTATTATAATTAGTTAATACCTAAATAGTGTGTTAAGCGCCTTCTAGGTAGTGCCGCTATTTCTTAAAGCTTTATACAATAGCTAAAAGTTTAAAGTTGTATACTTTATAGTTTAGCTTAGCGTTTTGTAGTTTTTATAAGTAAAACGCAATAAAATACTACTTTTTGTCTTTAAATAATTAAGATAATATACCTAATATAGCAAAAGTTAAAGTATCTATTTTAACATAAATTATACGTGTATTTTTAAAGTAACGTAGGATAAGCGTATATATAAAGCGTTGCTTTAGCCTTATAAAGGTAGCATGTATATTCTTATTCTAGTAGAACGCCTATTTTCTTTTTAGGATATCTGTAAGAGGTGCTGTTTCTATAGTATAGTTCTTAATAAAACACTAATAAAAATTTGCAAATTCTAGAAAAGACTACAGCTCTTTAATACTAGTAGGTGTAGGCTATTGCTTAATAGTAGTAACGCGCGCTAGATCTACGCAAATGCTGCTTCTTATAATAATAAATTTTAGGAAATAAACTTTATTTAAAGCAAATATGCACTTCTTAAGATTTACGTATAACTTTGCTCTTTATAAAGAGTTAAGTACAGCGCGTATAGTACGCTAGTGTAGCGTAATGTTGTTGTTGTAAGTGTAAATAAAGATATTATCTAGATAAACTACGTAAATATAATCTAAGTGCCCTTTTAAAGCTTTATTAATATAGGCTTAAAAACTTGCTAGGGCATTTATAAGCCTAAAAAGCATAACAAAATATTTAAAATATCTATATTATATTCTAAAAGCAGTCTTTTACTTATCTCCTGCCTTAATTCTTAGATAATAGTAGGCGTTTTTAAGATCTAATATTGTGTAGTAGCGTACGCCTAACAGGCAGTCTAGTGTCTCTCTAATTAAAAAGAGCAGGCAACAATCTTTTATTATAATAACGTTAAGGCCTTAATAATTTACGTAAAGGCAAAGAGTTCTATTTTTCTTTAGTATAAATAGTATTAGTGCGCCTATAGAGCTAGTGCTGTAGCAAATCTATCTTTTACGCAGTGCTTTCTTAATATATTTACAAAGCACTTAAAGCTTACAAGAAAAAAGAGTATAAAGAGGCCTATAAAAAGGTTCTTTTCTTTTTTAAATAGAAATTGCGTAATCTAAGCTTTTTAGCTGTAAGAGAGTTTTAGTAGCTTTATTATTAAAGATATTAGCATAATCTTGCAATATATTAGGTATGCGCTGCACTTGCGCTATAAATACGTTTAGTATATATGCCTTAGGCTTAATGTATGCGCTATTACTTTAAAGTACTCTTAGGAAGTAAGCTCTTAAATCTATAAGTTTTGCGTCTTTTAAGAATACCTTAGTAGCTACTAAGTTAATGTTTGCTCTTATATATCTCTAACGCTACATCTGCCTTCTATAGTTAATACAAATGCCTTTCTAGCTTAAGAAGAGGTTACTAAGTAGTAGTAGTGCTCTCTTTTTGTCTACTTTATACGTAGTAACTTCTATAATGCACTTTACGCTATTATTATTTATTAAGCGTAGCTAGAGCTTGTATACTACGTATATATTTTGCTTTTAAAGTTTAATTTAACTTAGGCAGGGAAGTTCTGCATTCTAAATAAGTTTTAGATTTATCTTTATAGCTGTTTTTTAACTAATAAGGCTAACATCTACTTATAGATTTAAGATAACCTAAAGTTTCTTTTTTACTTTAGTTACTAAACGTGCGTAACACATGCGCTGTATTTTTAGTAAAATATTTATTAGCACGCGCCTTACTAACTTTAAGTTTATAGCAAGGCTTAACTTTTTTCTATTTAGTTTATATTAACTAGGACCTTGTTAAGATTGTTACTTTAGCACTTGTTAGCATAGTGTTCTTTCTTCTAGCACTTAAAATATGTAATATTGTTGCTATTTTTACGCTTCTTAGGTGCGTCTAGTGTAGTAGCTATAAAAAAGTATTTTTTTCTTTTCTTTGTAAAAGTGCTCTAGTAAAGTAGATTATACATAATAAATGCTTTACGCAAATTCTGCTTAAGTATAAATCTAAGCGTAATAAAGTCTTCTTTAGTTGTAGAAATTTAATAGTAGTTAGTAATTACGTGCTGTAGTTTAGGCCTTAGTTTTACAAAAAAGTGCTAGACTTTTTGTGCCTTAGTATATATTAGAAGTTAATTTTTAAGAATATTAAAATAAGTTGCAAATAATTAGACAGTCTAGTTCTTTTACTATATAGCGTGCGCATACGTAGTTGCTGCTTTAAAGCTACAGTTAATAAAGTCTAAAAGTAAGTTAAGTATATATTACTTAAAATAGTTTTAAGTTAGTACTTCTCTCTTTGCTTTAAAAAAAATACTTATAGTAAGCATACTAAAGCTCTTAAAAATCTACTCTAAAATACTATATTACCTAAATTACTTTATTGTTATCCTTTTTAAATTCTTGTAGTAGTAGCTAAAACGCTACTTTATAAGAACAAGTAAACTTGCAATATTTCTTAAAAGTTTTACTTTAGTATTTAGCTAGGTCTTTAGGTTTTAACGCGCGTTGCGCATGCGTAGTAGGTGTTACTTTAGGTGCGTTCTACGCGCAGGATAATGTAGTTAGTAGTGTTAGTATATTTAGAATTTCTTCTTATTTAACTCCTTCTAGTTGTGCTACTTCTTCTTTTAACTTTTATAATTATTACAAAAATTAAAGTTTATTACGTTACTTTTTTGCAGCGTTAATGCGCTCCTTAAGCGTTGCAGGTGCGCTTTAGGTGCGCTCTCTAGGCTCTTTAGGTGTAGCAGGCCTTAATAGAGTTTAAGGGGGATTAAAGAGTTTAGATGTAGCAGGGCTCTAACTTCTTTAATTGCCTTAAGTGTTAGATCGCGTTAAAGGAGCTATCTCTAGACTATTAGCCTGTAGGAGAAGGTATTATTCTGTAAGGGGTAGCTTTAGGCAATAGTACTTGCTTTACACTACAAAAGATAGTAAGAGATAGCTCTAGAATAATAATGTGTGTATATTTTAAGCAATAATACCTGTAGGTATCCTCGCAGGTGAGGAGCCCCTTGTAAGCACAATTGCCGGTGGGCAAGCTAACAATAAGCGAGTTTGGCGGACCCAGTCAACACGTAACTATCCGTAACACTAAGTTACTTTTTTAAAGGCCTTTGCTTGCTAGGGCAGAACTAGCAGTAGTAGTCTAGGTTCTCTGCTAAGAGAGGAGGACAATAAGCAGCGCCTCTAGAAGGAGGTAGAAGAGAAAGAGAAAAGCAGTAGACTCTTCTCTAACTCCTCCTCCTTTTATAGAGAGAAGAAGAGATCCTCTCTAGATCTTTAAGTAAAGGTAGAGGGAGAAGAAAAGAGAAGTTAAATACTTATTAAAAGAATTTTTTTTTTTTTTTTTTTATATATTGTTATTTTATAGTAAAGTTATATCTTTTTTTTTTACTTTTACGCCTTAATTTACTTTACTAAAAACTTTAAAAAACTTAAATATATAAAGTTTTTTTTAATAAAAAGCTTTAAGTTTATAAAGTACTTTTATAAAGTTTAAAGCTAAATACTAAGTTAAGTCTAAATTATATTTAATTTAGCTAATATAGTATTTTAACTTTAAGTAATATACTTTACTAGCAAGAATTTTATTAACTTTTTATTTTTTTATACTTTAAATTAAAGTAAAAGCTAGCTTTAAAGCTTCTTATTTTAAAAGTAAATTTTAAAAATTTTTATATAATAGTTTTAGTGCAAAAATATTATAAATTTAAAATTTTCTTAGTAACTTAAAGTAGTATAAGTAGCTAACTTTTTTAAAAACTTTAAAAAAGCCTTTTTATTTAGCTAATAGTTTTTAGCTTAAGTAATTAGTTACAAAGTTTTTTATATTTAAATAAACTTTATTTTTTATATTCTAATTAATTAGGTAGTAATAGCAATTTACTATAGTTTATATTTAATTTTAAGCTTTTTTTAAAAAAGTTTATACTATTTTCTAAGTATTATATATTTAAGTAGCTATAGCTAGCGCGTTTTTATAGTTTATTTTATTAGTTATAGTAAGAATATTAGCTAGCTATTTTTAGTCTTAGCTCTATCTAAAATTAAATTTATAAAAGATTTAATATAAAAATATACTTAAAGTAAAATAAAGTAAAAAAATTTATACTTTATTAATTAAAAGTAGTAGTTTACTTTAGTTATTTTAGTAGTAAAATATAAATAGCTAAAGTTTTTAGTTAATATATTTATTTATAATTTTTATCCAGCTATTAGTCTTTTTATAGTAAGCTATTAAAAGTTTAACTTTAACGCCTAGAATTTAACAAAACTTAAACTAAAAACTAAATATAAATTAAAGTTTTTAATTAAAGATTATAGTATTAAGTGTGTAGCTAAAATAGTATACTTATTAAATAAATAATTTAGCTATACTTTTTGCGTTAATTATTTTATAATAAAAGATAAAGATAGCTTATTTAAATAAATAATTAATTATAACTATAATTTAATTATAACTAGCTTTATTTAAAAAGAATTTCTTAAAGTTAATATAAAAGTGTTATATTAAATAATTAAGAATTAGTAAGAGGTAAATTATTCTAAAAATTTAAGTCTATCTTAAATATACTTTATAATAGTTAATATAGTTCTATATATACCTCTTACAGGTAGCTTTTATACTTTTCTAGTAATATTTTAAAGCAATTAGCTAATAAGTTTTAGTAGCACTAAAGTAAGCTAAAAAAACTTAGTTATAAGCCTTCTAAATTATTTATATATAAAGTACAAAGTTAGAAAGTACGTAAAGTTAGTTAGAGTATAAAAGTAATTTATTTTTAATTTAGTACTTATTTAGTAATAACTTACGCTTTTCTTTAAATACAGTACAGTTTATTTATAAAATAAATTTAATTAATTTTAGTAAATCTAGAGTTATAAGCTTTAAAGTAGCTTCTACTACGCGTAAAGACAAGTTCTAAGCGTAAAGTTAAGTTATATAAGTAAAAGCAAGGTTAGAGTTAATTTAGTTATTAAGTTAGTATAGCTTAAGTAGAACTTATAAATAATTATTAGTTTTTGTAGACTTTAAGTTTTCTACAATCTACTTACATTATAATAAGATATTTACATAAGTATTATTTTTCCTAAGTATATATTAGATGTAGAAGAAAAATAAAGCAAGTTCTTTAGCCTAGCGTACTTATTTAGCGTTTAGGACTTTTATAAACATAAAGTACTCTAGTAAATAATAGTCTAAATACACATTAATTCTAAAGTAAGCTAATACTAGTTTAGCTTATTATTTACTAAATACTATAATAATAGTAAAAAGTTTCTTATTATAAATTTCTTAATTTAGTTTAAAACTAGATAAGACTTTACTAAAAAATACTACTAGACTTTATTTTTTATTTAGTTATTTCTAAAAAAGTATGCTTACTATAACACTATCTAATGCGTTAGTTTCTACTTTAGTATTGTATTTAAAGTAATAGTAGTATAAAGTAAATTTTTTTAGTAATATAGCTTTTTACTTTCTAAAGGCCTTTTTATAATCTAAATTTTATATAAATAGCTTTAAAAAACTCTAGAGTGTAAGAAGTAGTTTTATAACTTAAAAGTATTCTAGTATAAATTATTAGTAAAAATTTATAAAACTAAGAAATAATTTTATACTTATAATAGTAGTAGGTTATACCTAATTATTAAAGAGTTCTACTTTATTAAAATCTACTTCTAACTTATAGTTTGTTAAAATATAGCCTAGGTACTTTATTTTTATAACATAAAATTTGCTTTTCTTAATATTAACTTAAAAGCCTACTTAGCGTAATCTTTCTAGTACTTTTTGTATATAAAAAATATGTTCTACTTTTAATTTAAAGTAAATAAAGATGTTGTCTAAGTAGACTATATAAAAGTTATTTAAATACTTAATTAGTATATTATTTATGTAGCATTAATAGGTTGCTAAGCTATTGCATAGTCTAAATAGCAACACCTTAGACTTATATATTCTATATCTAGTCTAAAAGGTAGTGTACTCTTTAAAGTCTAGGTCTATCTTAATCTTGTTAAAAGCAGCGCGTATATCTAACTTAGTAAAAAACTAGGCTTTATATATATAAGCTAACAGCTTATTAATATATAAAATTAAATATAAGTTTTTTTAATTAATTATGTTAAGTTTATAATAATTAACATAAATCTAAATATTTTTGTTAAGCTTTTAAACACAAAAAATAAGAAAAGTAAAAAAAGTAATTACTAGAATTAATATATTTTTTTTTAAGGTTATTTATTATAAACGTCTTAGTAGCTTTAAGTTTTTTAGTACTCTACTTATATAAAAGGCTAAACTAATTTAGTAATAGTTTAGTAAGTATAATTTTATAGTTATAAAAATAATATTTAAGTAGTTAGTTAGCTGTAGTTTTACTTAACACGTCTTTATACAGATAATATATAAATAAAAGTTAGTTTTAAATTAGTTTAGTGTTGTTAAAATTACTAAGTTTTATATAGTTTTTTAGTAAACAATTAATCTTATAAATACTTATTATAAAGAACTTATTTTTTTTATCTTATTAAATAGTAGAAGGCGTTAGCTAAAATAATAGCAATGCAAGAGATAAAGTTATATTAAATAAAATTTAGTTTAGAAGCAGTATCTTTAAGAGCAAAATAAGCTTTTAAAAGCTAAAAAAAGCTATAAATTTTTTATATTAAACACGTTATAAAGCTATACTTTTTCTAGTATTTTTTTTTAAAGCGCGTTTCTACGCTAGATATCCTTCTTAGTAGCTTTATTGTTAGTAAATTCTTTTAGCTGTATAAAGATAAAAAGAGCAGAGTTATATATAGCAAGATATTTTATAGGCTATACAATTTAGTTCTAAACTATATCTAGCAATAAGTTAAATTATTAAAGCTATTTAATTCTAATAATACAGTCTTGCGTACTTAAATCTATAATAATAAAAAGGTAGTTAAAAATATTTTTACTATTAATTTAGATGTAAAGATAAATATAATTATTTACTTTAGTTTAGATTTAGTCCTAAAATTCTTTTACTAAGACTTTAAAGGGTAGTCTTTAAATAAAAACTTAAAGTAATTAAAAAAGAGTGTAAGTAATAAAAGAATTTAAAAATAAAAAACTTTAGGCTTTAGTATTAATTAATAATTATAGCTAAGCACTATAACTCTTTAAACAGAGAATAGTAGAAACTTAGAAATACTTTCCTCTAAATAAGTTTAATAGATTAATTTTAGTAAGATTATACTTATGTAGGCCTAGGCTAGAGCGTTATTTTAAGCATTTTTGTTTTCTTTTTATTTTTAGTCTAAGTAGGGTTCTGCAGCTTCTAAGTATTCTTTTTATTTAATCTTAATTTCTCTTACTTAAGGGGTAGTACAATTACTTGCAAAGTAACTAGGTTTCCTATACTTAAAATAAGTATTTAATAAAGGCTTATTATTAAGGGTAGAAGTTTTAGATAGAAATCTAGGCGTGCTTAAAGTAGCGCAAGCAGGGGTTAAAGTTAAGTTAAATAAGTAACTAGTATAAAATAGCCGCGCGTTCTAATATTGTTAAAGGCAGGGCTTTTTTAGTAGTACTAAGGTATACACTAGCTTACTATTTATATTTAGTTTAATAAAAGAATTGCGTTTTTCTATATTAAAAGTAGTAAGGTGCTACACTATTTTATTAAATAAGTTATTTTATAGGTATTTAAATTCTAAATTTAGAGAGTATAAAGTAGAAGTAATTTTTTTTTAAAGGTAGAAAGACTACTCTACTTTAGAAATAAACTTTTTAATAGCAGTACTAATAAACTTTGCCTTAAACGCTAAAAACGTTTTTTATTTATTTATAACTAGGCAGTAGAAAGCTGCACAGCTTTCCGCCTGTTTATTACTAAATATAAAATATAATTTAAGTAGCATAATTATTTCTTTTACATTTTTAAACTATTTTATAACTAAAGTAGCTAAGTACTAAAGTTTAAGGTATTTTTTTATAATACTAATTGTATGTCCCTATACAAGAGCTATGCAAGCCTGTTCTGTCTAGTAGTAATTTAAGTTAATCTCTAATTAGTTTTTTATTAAAGCCTGCTATTAATAGAACGTAGGGTTAGTTCTAGTAGTAATTTAAGTTAATCTCTAATTAGTTTTTTATTAAAGCCTGCTATTAATAGAACGTAGGGTTAGTTCTATTATTAAAATTTTTAATAGTAGGCGTACGCTCTATAAGCTTAAAATATAGGGTCTTAAAAGTAATAGAAATGTACTGTATTAGTTAGCTTGTTAGTATATCTGTTCTTGTTAGTAGTGTTTTAGTAGTTAGTACTGCCGTGTCCTTAAAGAGCGTAACTTTTTATGTTAAACGCGTAACTTACGCATTTAAGCAGTTAATTTCGTCCCTATAAAGTACAACAGGATCTTCCTCTAAATCTACTTTTTCTTCTTTAACAACTAGTTGCTTGCTAGTTACTTTATCCTGCAGGAATTATTATTAACTCTAGCAGCAGGTCAATTTTTAGACAGGCTCTAAAGAGAGTCTAGGGTTGTTCTAGTTAGCTATTAGCGTTTAATTTTAATACTAATAAGTTGTTAGTAGTCTCTGTGTTTTTACCTTAGCGTACTACGTAACTTTTCTAAAGTAATTTGCCTTATTATTAAGGTTAAAAGTTCTAAACTTAGAGGCTTTAGTTAGTAAGAGATTTAGGGGATTCTACCTAAGGTGTTATTAGACTTAATAGTGTAAAGCTTCTAGTTTGTTTCTAGAGAGGCTTAGGCTTAGGCGTAGTCTAAATAAATAGCTGCAATATTGTTTTAAATGCTGTTACTAGCTAGGACAAAATTTTTAATATAATATAACGGCGCAGGCAAGACTTACAGCTTAGTATTAGTAGAAGAGATTACAGCTAGGCATATAGGAGTGCGTTGTAATCTACAAATAAGCCTTAATTTAAATAAGACACTTATAGGCCTTGTACAAAAAGATATTAAAAATTTACAGAGCAACTATAAGTCTTAGGCTATCTTTATACTTGCGATCTAAGATAGGACTAATGTAGGTCCGATACAGATAAGATCTAGAAACAACAGTAAGGATAAGAGAGTTGTAACGTGTTTGTTACAGTATATTGCCTTTAGAAAAGATTTTACAGTAGTATAGCTAGCACACACTATTAACAACTAAATTATTAAGCACTATAGTATACTAAAGTTAATTATTAGTAACAAAAATAAGCTCTTTACCTTTAACTTTTAAACAACGCTATTAGCTGTAATTAAAATAAAATAAAAACTATTAACAGCTTATTACTTGCAAATAGACAAATAAACAGAACAAATAAAATATATAATAAAAGCCTATCTTAAGATATATATTAATTAATAGCAAAACAACTAAGTATTATTACTACTTATAGCATAAATAGTATACAACAACAAGATATTAAAGTCTATAAAATAAACATTGTTCTACGCAAACTACAAAAGACACCTAAATCTTTTTATACATATATTTTTAAGCTAGAAAATAGAAGTAGCTATTATAATAGCTAATAAGCTTAAAACAGTACATAAGTTACTTAAAAGAACACTTAAGAAGGCTTAACGCTAAAGCATTTTATATATTAACTAGAAACAAGAAATAGTACCTTAGCTAAAAAAAAAGAATAAAGTATATTTACTTACAAAGAATCTCTACACTAAACAACTAAACAAAGAACTTAACAATATTAAAGTTAGACTATTTTTAATTCTAAACTAGAAGGGACTAGTTATATATACACTTAACCTCCTACTAGATATAAAAATCTACTTAAAATTCTATATTAACATGTTAAAACTAGTAGACCTAAAAACGCTACTCTAGAAAACCTTCTACTATAAGATAAAAGAAGAAAACAAATTTAAAGTTAAGAAAACTCTTATATACTAAAATAATAGTAATAGTAAAAAATATCTAGTTAAATAGTTAGGTTACCTAGACAGTAATAATACATAGAAACTAGATATAAACCTTACAAACTACTATCTGCACTTTGCAGAATACTACTAAAAGTAAAAGCTTTTTAGTAATTAAGCAGCAAGCCTTTAAAAGCACTCTAGGTGCTAGGTAAAAGGTTTAAGACTAAACTCTTAAAGACACTAAAAAACTTTATAGTCTCTCTAGCCTCTTTACGCTTTAACTCTTTAATTTTACAAAACTTAACTACTATTACATCTTTTACATAATAGTCTAACAAATCTATTTATAAATAAAGCTACTCTTTATAAGCGCGCTATACGCGTAACTTTTTTAACGCTTTTTTATACATTTTTATTATAGCATTTTACATATTATAACTTTCTTTTATGCGTACGCGTAGCCTTTTCTTTTTTATAGCTAAACACTTAAACTCTAACTTTATTACCTAGACGTTATACTGTTAGCCTTAATATAAACACTTACTATACTTTCCTAAATAAATATATACCTTACACACGCGCTTATTATGCGTATAAGTAGAATATTTTTAAACTATAGCTTCTTTAAAAGAATTAATAAAGTTGTAAAAATAGTAATAGTAATTAGTACTAGTAAGAGGTTTCTGCTTAGGCATAGTAAAACAAGAACAAGGCAGCTAATGCTACTTATAACAAGAGAACAGCTTTATTATAAGCTAAGACTTTGCTACTATTATGTAACTTAAAGACAACTTACTAGAAGAAGAGGAAATAGTATTAAGACCTAGAACTAGAACTTGTAGAGAAGTCTTCATAAAAACGTTAACATTCTTAGACAATAGCCTAATAAGCAGCTAGTAGTCACGTAATTGCTTAGTGCTTAGTGCTCTTAGTATAACTAAGCATACTAATTACACTACAAGACTGCTTAGTGCTTAGTGCTCTTAGCACAACTAAGCATACTAAGCAAAGCATACACTTGTTAGTATATAGTAGTAGGCATTAAGCCTTTATAGCTTAGTGTGTTTAACTTTAAGTGCAATCTAAAGATTACCTAATTCTTAATTTCTTTATGTTATTACATCGTTCTACTAAACGTGCTAACACAACCACCTGTACTATTACATTAATCTACTAATCGTGCTAGTACAACCCCCCGTCTATCGCACTCACTTATTCCAAGAGAACTAACACAAATCATCTACGGACAATCTTCACAATAACCTGCAGATTAACTAGAAGTTAAAGAAGTTCTTATTTAAGTGCTGTAGATTAAACGCAACTACAAGCTAGCCTACGCATCTAACAACTATAATAGTAGATAAGAGAAAGATTAATAATATTGCTGAGAGATAGTAAACTTTAACTAAGAATAATCTTACAACACAAGAGTTTAACTTAATAAACACTAGTAAAGTACTTCTAAGTTACAAAGTTAGAGTTTTAAAAAAGCGCATAACTCTAGATATTTTAAAAAAGTATAAAGAATTTTAGTACCTCTTTATAGAAGTAGTAAATAGTAAAGCTTTACTAAGACACTAACTCTAGGACTATAAGATTATCCTAAAAGAAGAGAAGACTTTACTTTTTAGGCTAATTTATTAATTATTAGAAATAGAACTTAAAGAACTAAGAACTAAGCTAGATAAAGATTTAAAAAAAAATACATTAGACCTTTAATATTACTAGCAGGATTCCTTATACTTTTTGTACTAAAAAAAAATAGACTACTAAAGATATGCATTAACTACTAGAAACTTAACAACATTATAGTAAAGAATTAATACTTATTACTAAATATTATAAAGCTTTAAGATAAATTATTTTGCGCTAAAGTCTTTACAGCATTAGACTTCTAAAATAAATACTACTTTATTAAAATAAAAAAAAGTAAAGAATAGAAAACAGCGTTCTAAATATAATATAGATATTATAAATATACTTTTATACTGTTTAGGCTTATAAATGCCCTAGCAATATTTTAAGAACTTATTAACAACGTATTAAAAATATATTTAGATATTTTTATTATAGCATACTTTAATAACATCTTTATCTACTCTAAGAACTTAAGGGATTATGTAGAATATGTTTATACAGTACTAAAGTGCTTAGACTAGTTTAATTTTTAGCTTAAACTAGAGAAATATAAGTTTTACAAAGATAAAGTTGCTTTCTTTAGATATATAGTAAGAGCATAGAGAGTATAAATAAGTAAAGAAATAATGTAGGTAGTTAAGAAATAGCTATAACTAATAATAGTTAAGAAAATATAATTATTTCTAGAATTTTTAACTTTAACTAATAGTTTATTAAAGACTACTCTAAAATTACTATTTTGTTAACAAGACTTATAAGAAAGAAAATACTCTTTAAGTAAAGTAAGAAAGTAGAAAATACCTTCTAGATACTTAAGAAAGTAAGCATAAAACTACTATACTTTAAGATATTCTAAGTAGGACAACTATTATACTTTAAGACTAACGTATTAGACCTTATACTTAAAGGCTGCGCTAGTTAATTATATAAAGGCAAATAGCACCTAATTGCGTACTATTTATAAAAAATCTTTAGACTAGAAGAACAATATAACATCTATAATAAGAAGCTGCTAGCTATTATTATATACTTATAGCATTAGAGAGTATATATAGAAAGCTGCTTAAAACTTATAATATTTATAAATTACAAGAACTTAGTTAACTTTACAACTACTAAAGTACCTAACTAACAATAAATAAAATAGTTAAAGCTACTTAAATAATACAAGTTTAAGATTATATACACACTTAGAAAAGACAATAGTAAAGTAAATGCTCTTAGCTAATAACACAGTATTGCAGGAATAAAGAAAATTATTAATACTATAATACTTAAGATTAACAAAGATAAATTACTAAGACTGGGTAAAAACGCTAAACATAGTCTTATAAATTATACTTAACATACTAAAAGAATTGTAGAAAGTAATTATTAAATAATATTATAATAACTTTATACATAGTTATTTTAGTATTACATAAACTATAAAACTTATTAAAAAGAATTACAAGTTTCTAGAAATAAAGAACAAAGTTACTTTTTTTATTGCTAAGTGCGCAGACTATTAGAAGAATAAACATAGTACCTACGCACTTTATAGAGAAATGCAAGCAATAAAGCTACTTAATATACTATAGTTAGACATCTTTATAGACTTTATTATAGACCTACTAGTCTTAAAAGACTCTATTACTAAAGTATTTTATAATATAATTTTTGTAGTAGTTAATTAATTTATAAAATAAGCAGAGTACCTTACTTTTAAAAAAGATTTTATAGCAGTACAGCTAGCACATATTATTAACAACTAAATTATTAGGCATTATAGTATACTAAAGTTAATTATTAGTAATAGAGATAAGCTCTTTACCTCTAACTTTTAGACAACACTATTAGCCGCAATTAGAACAAAATAAAAGCTATTAACAGCCTATTACTTGCAAACAGATAGATAAACAGAATAAATAAATTATATAATAAAAGCTTATCTTAGGATATATGTTAATTAATAATAAAATAATTAGGTATTGTTACTACTTATAGCACAGATAGCATACAACAACAAAATATTAGAGTTTATAAAATAAACACTGTTTTATGCAAACTATAGAAGATACTTAAATCTTTTTACATGTACACTTCTAAGCTAGAAGATAAAAGCAGCTATTGTAATAGCTAATAAGCTTAAAATAGTACATAAGTTACTTAAAACAACACTTAAGAAGGCTTAACGCTAAAGTATTTTATATGTTAACTAGAAATAAAAAATAGCACCTTAGCTAAATGTAAGGGGTAGCTTTAGGCAATAGTACTTGCTTTACACCACAGAAGATAGTAAAAGATAGCTCTAAATAATAACGTGTATATATTTTAAGCAATAATACCTGCAGGTATCCTTGCAGGTAAGGAGCTCCTTATAAGCACAATTGCAGGTGGGTAAGCTAACAATAAGCGAGTTTAGCGGACCTAGTCAACACGCAACCATCCGTAACAGAGCCTCCCCCTCTAGTCTAGTGTTCTAACAGCCTTAAGTTAACTCTCTAGACTATATAAAGATAGTTTAGTAAAGAGCGCGTATTACTTATAGCTTAAGTGCTCTTAAGATGTATATTACTTTTAGTTTAGGCGTATAATAAGCTTTAAGCTTAAGTCTTTATAGCATTATTATAGTAACTTTTAAATTTATTATTTTGTTTCTTAAAATTTTTAGAGGTAAAGAGGAGAGTATATAATTATTATAGGTAGTTTATATAAGGTAATGTTTACTGTAGTAATAAAAAAATTTTTTAGTATATTCTTTATAATTTTTACTTTAATTATTATATTTAATATATAACTTTAACGCACTTACTACGTAACTAAATAATAAGCTTTAATTTTTATTATAGTCTATTATTTTAATCTTAAGTATATTAAAAAGTTCTACTTATAAAATACTTAGCTATATAAGTTTAGCATGCTTAATAAAGCTACTAATTTTATTACTTTATATACAACATGCTTGCGCTATATATAAAATATTACTAAATAATAAAAAATTTATAAGAAAACTAAGTATTATTATTACAACTATTATACTAAAAGTAACTATAGCAGTTATACTAAAGTAAGTTTTTTTTTTATTAACTATACTTTAGCTAATTTAAACAGGTTCTTAAAGCACTTAATAAGTATTTAAATTATTTATACTAACTTTACTTTTATTTTAATACTGCAGTTACTAATACTAATATTCTAAAAACTAACTTTATTATTATTACTGCTAGTATTAAGCTTGCGTAATGCTAGTACTAATTTAACTTTAAGCTTTTTAACTACTACTATGTTACTGCATACACTAGTACTTCTTTAAAAGTTTTTATTTAGGTGCTAATAACTTTACTTTACTACTTAAGCTTAATTTTAGTAGAGTAGCGCTGTATAGCAGCTGCTTTTAAATTAATTGCTAGTTATACAGCTAGGATTACTAGTCCTACTAATAATAATAAGGATAATAATAAGAGCTTAGGTAACAACAACGTGCTACTTCTTAGGCGCGCCCTAGGCGCAGGTGGCGCGAATAATATAAGTAGTAATAATAAAGTTTGTGCTAGTAGTAAGAAGATTTTTAATAATAAGTAAAAGTAAATTATTTTTATACTTATAATTTTATTTATTTAAATACTTAATTTACGCCTTAAGTACGTAATAATAATATTTAGTATATTCTTTTAGCACGTTTAAAACGTAATAATTTTTGCTTAAGCTTATATTTCTTAATTAATTATTTTATATTTTTAAACTGCAATGCTAGAGTCTAAGTATTTTATAATTTATTATAGCTTTTTTATTATAGCTAATACTCTAGCTAGCTATTTTTAATTTATTTTTTTAATATCTTTTTAACTTCTTAAATCTCTTTACTTTTAAGGCTAATTTTTAGTACTTAAGTATTATCTTCTTAACTACTATATAATTTCTACTATTTAAGTAAGAAAACGTAAAAGACATTATAAATGTAATAGTAAAGTAGTAGTTATAGTTAGTAAGCTTATATTTTAACTACTTTTTATACTTAAAATAGTTTTATAAACTTACTAAAAAGCTTCTTACTAAGTTAGTAGGCTAGGTTAATATTCTTTATACTAAAGTAAACAAAGTCTTTTTAGTAAAAAATTTTTAGTTTATATTTTTTGTTATAGTATTAGTATTAATATTTTTATGCTATTAAGAAGTGTTTTTTTACTATTATACATGCGTTATACATGCGCTGCACTCTATTTACAGCATCTAGTACCTCCTCTTCTAGCCTGCTGTCCTTAGAAGGTAACATAAGTAATAAATACTTACTATATACTATATAAAAGGGTGTTGTCTTTGTTAATTTATAAATAGAGTTGTTGTATGCAAATTATGTAGTTAGTAAAAGTAATACTTAATTATTTTATTTTTCTAAGGCAAATGTCTTTAAGTGTTACTTTATTATTTAGTTCTAGCGTTTAGTTTGCCTATCTATCTATAGGTAGAAGGCTGTACTTAGCCTACACTTTACTTATAATTAATAGTATATTTCTGTCTAAAACGCTAAAGTAAAAATTACACTATAATTAGATATAATGCTCTTTTAAATTTTGTATTTTAAAAAAATGTATTTAAAATAAAATTTTATAAACTATTTTGCATTTTATATTTTTAATATAAGTATATAGATTACTATTTTAAAAAATAGTTAATAATTATAAGAATTATATTAAATATATAACTTAAACTATTGTTTTTTGCTAGTAGTAGCCTATTATAAAATTAAAGCTTACTTCTTTAAATATCTTATTAAAAACTAGTAATAGTAATAACTAACTATATTTGCTATGTCTTAGAGCTTTACTTTTTTAGCATACTATATAGGTCTTTACGTAATTCTAAATATTATAGCCTAGCTCTAGCTAGTAATATAGCCTACTAATAAGCTTATAAGTTTTATGTGTACTAAAATAACCTGCTATATACGTATTATAATTCTATAATAGAATTTCCTACTTAATAGCTTATTCTAGTAGAATGTGAATTCTACTTTTATATTTTAGAACTTCTTTATTGTTAACGCGCTATACTTACGCGCTACTACTATTTTAAGTGCATACTACTTGTATAGAGTTTGCAACTTACTATAAAGCAAAAGCGTTCTTTTATTACAACTAGCATAGTTTATTTATTAGAGCTTCTAACTTTACTATTGCAAGTTTGCTACTAACTAATACTCTAGCTAGAGAGCGTAGTACGTATAGTGTGCACTTTATAGCACTAGCAGTTTAGATACTCTTTGTTCTACAAATATTAGCTATATACATTTTATATATACTTTCTTAGCTATACTAAGTTATAAAACTTTTTATTCTATTATACTTTACTCTTACTAAAAGTTTGTTCTATAGTATAAGCAATAGTTAAGTTAATAATAAGTTTTTTTGTTTATAATTTACTTTTTTTAATAGTTTATTTACAGAGTTTGTACGCCTTAGGTAGTATTTAACTTTAAAATTAAAAGCCTCTAAATATAAAGCTTAGCATACTTAACGCTAGTTTAGCTTTTATATAGCATGTAAAAAGTATAAGTTATTATAATTAATCAATGCTTAAATAGTGTATTAAGCGCTTTCTAAGTAGTGCTATCTTAAAGCTTTATATAATAGCTAAAAGTTTAAAGTTATATACTTTATAGTTTAGCTTAGCGTTTTGTAGTTTTTATAAGTAAAACGTAATAAGATGCTATTTTTTATCCTTAAATAATTAAGATAATATACTTAATATAGCAAAAGTTAAAGCATTTATCTTAACATAAATTATATATATATTTTTAAAGTAACATAGAATAGGCGTATATATAAAGCGTTACTTTAGCCTTATAAAGGTAGTATATATATTCTTGTTTTAGTAGAACACCTGTTTCTCTTTTAAAATATCTATAAGAGGTGCTATTTCTATAGTATAGTTTTTAATAAAATACTAATAAAAATTTATAAATTCTAGAAAAGACTATAGCTCTTTAATACTAGTAAGTGTAGGCTATTACTTAATAGTAGTAACGCGCGCTAGATTTACGCAAATACTACTTCTTATAATAGTAAATTTTAAAAAATAAACTTTATTTAAAGTAAATATATACTTTTTAAAATTTATATATAACTCTACTTTTTATAAAGAGTTAAGTACAGCGTGTATAACACGCTAGTATAGCGCAATATTATTGTTGTAGGTGTAAATAAAAATATTATTTAAATAAACTACGTAAATATAATCTAAGTACTTTTTTAAAGCTTTATTAATATAGGCTTAAAAACTTACTAGGGTATTTATTAGCTTAAAAGGCATAACAAAATATTTAAAATGTTTATATTATGTTGTAAAAGTAGTCTTCTACTTATCTCCTGCCTTAATTTTTAAATAATAGTAAGCGTCTTTAAGATCTAATATTATGTAGTAGCATGCGCTTAATAGGTAGTTTAGTATCTTTTTAATTAAAAAAAGTAGATAATAATTTTTTATCATAATAGTATTAAGGCCTTAATAATCTACGCAAAAGTAAAAAGTTTTATTTTTTTTAGTACAAATAGTATTAGTGCGCCTATAAGGCTAGTGCTATAGCAGATTTATTCTTTTTATAGTGCTTTTTTAATATATTTATAAAGCACTTAAAGCTTATATAAAAAAAAGTATAAAAAGGCTTATAAAAAAGTTCTTTGCCTTATTAAATAGAGATTGCGTAATTTAAGCTTTTTAGCTATAAAAAAGTTTTAGCAGCTTTATTATTAAAAATATTAGTATAATTTTACAATATATTAAGTATACGCTATACTTACGCTGTAAATACGTTTAATATATATGCTTTAGGCTTAATACTTATACTATTACTTTAAAGTACTTTTAAAAAGTAAGTTTTTAAATTTATAAGTCTTGCGTTTTTTAAAAATACTTAAGTAGCTACTAAGTTAATGTTTGCCCTTATATATTCCTAATACTATATCTACCTTCTGTAGTTAATACTAATACTTTTCTAGCTTAAGAAGAAGTTACTAAGTAGTAGTAGTACTTTTTCTTTATTTATTTTTTACGTAGTAACTTTTGTAATACGCTCTATACTATTATTATTTATTAAGTGCAGCTAAAGCTTATATACTGTGTATATATTTTACCTTTAAAGTTTAATCTAACTTAAGTAAAGAAGTTTTATATTTTAAATAAGTTTTAAATTTATTTCTACAGCTATTTTTTAACTAATAAAGCTAATATCTACTTATAAATCTAAAATAACTTAAGGTTTCTTTTTTACTTTAGTTGCTAAACGTGCGTAATATATACGCTACATCTCTAGTAAAATATTTATTAGCACGCGCCTTACTAACTTTAAGTTTATAGTAAGGCTTAACTTTTTTCTATCTAGTTTATATTAACTAAGACTTTATTAAAGTTGCTGCTTTAGTACTTGTTAGCATAGTATTTTTTTTTAGTACTTAAAGCATATAATATTATTACTATTTTTACGCTTTTTAAGTGCGTTTAGTATAGTAGCTATAAAAAAATATTTCTTTTTTTTCTTTATAAAAGTACTTTAGTAAAGTAAATTATATATAATAAGTACTTTATATAAATTCTATTTAAATATAAATTTAAGCGTAATAAAGTCTTTTTTAGTTATAGAAATTTAATAGTAGTTAGTAATTATATGCTATAATTTAGGCTTTAGTTTTGTAAAAAAGTATTAGACTTTTTATACTTTAATATATATTAAAAGTTAATCTTTAAAAATATTAAAATAAGTTATAAATAATTAAATAGTTTAGTTCTTCTACTATATAGTATATATATACGCAGTTACTACTTTAAAGCTATAGTTAATAAAGTCAAGTATATATTACTTAAAGTAGTTTTAAGTTAGTACTTTTTTTTTTACTTTAAAAAAATACTTATAGTAAGTATACTAAAGCTTTTATAAGTCTACTTTAAGATACTATATTACTTAAATTACTTTATTATTATCTTTTTTAAATTTTTATAGTAGTAGCTAAAACGCTACTTTGCAAAAATAAGTAAACTTATAATATTTTTTAAAAGTTTTACTTTAGTATTAAGCTAGGTCTTTAGGTTTTAGCGCGTGTTATATATATATAGTAAGTATTACTTTAAGTGTATTTTATGCGTAGGATAATATAGTTAGTAGTGTTAGTATATTTAGAGTTTCTTCTTATTTAACCTCTTCTAGTTATACTACTTTTTCTTCTAACTCTTATAATTATTATAAAGATTAAAGTTTATTGCGTTGCTTTTTTATAGTATTAATGCGCTTTTTAAGTATTGCAGGTACGCCTTAAGTGCGCTTTCTAGGCTCTTTAGGTGTAGCAGGCCTTAATAAAGTTTAAGAGGAATTAAAGAGTTTAAATGTAGCTAAGCTCTAGCTTTTTTAATTACTTTAAGTGTTAGATTGCGTTAAGGGAGCTATCTTTAGACTATTAGCCTATAGGAAGAGGTATTATTCTGTAAGGGGTAGCTTTAGGCAATAGTACTTGCTTTACACTACAGAAGATAGTAAGAGATAGCTCTAAATAATAATATGTATATATTTTAAGCAATAATACCTGCAGGTATCCTTGCAAGTGAGGAGGCCCTTATAAGCACAATTGCTAGTGGGTAAGCTAACGATAAGCGAGTTTGGCGGACCCAGTTAACACGCAACCATCCGTGACACTAAAGAAGAGAGATAAAGTATATTTGCTTACAAAGAATCTTCGCACTAAACAACTAAATAAAAAACTTAGTAATGTTAAGGTTAGACTATTTTTAATTCTAGACTAGAAGGGACTAGTTACGTACACACTTGACTTTCTACTAAATATAAAAATTTACTTAAGATTTTATATTAACATGTTAGAACTAGTAGACCTAGAAACGCTACTTTAGAAAACCTTCTACTACAAAACAGAAGAAAAAAACAAATTTAAAGTTAAAAAGATTATAATATATTAAATAGAAAATAACAGCAACAAATACTTAGTTAAATAGTTAAAATACTTAGACAGCAATAATACATAGGAACTAGACACAAACTTAACAAACTACTAACAAATAATATAAAAATATTATAACTAGGCTTAAAACTAAACTAAAAGACGTTAGACATATATACTAACAAAAAATATAACCTATTTAATTATTACTACAACGCTACTGTGCTACAACAATTAAATAGTAAGAATAATAAACTAATAAACATACTTTATAAACTACTACTAGCCTCTAGCGCAACACTACTAATACTTAGCAAAGCGACTGCATTGTCTATACTACCTAGAGTAAACTACACTATTAGTAAGTGCGTAATACTAATAGCTACTGTAGGATAATTAAGAGACTTTATATTTACTTCTTTACTTTTTGCTTTTAATTTTAATACAAAGTAAAGTACTTTTTTTTACGTACGCTTATTAGCCTACAACAATATTTTCTTATTACGCAATAAACACGTAATTACTTTAAATAATAACTTTTTATTTATATTTACTTTTACTTAATACTTTTTACAGGTTTTATTTAAAGAGGCCTAGGACATGTTTATACATGCCTAGCCTAGACGCGTGCACTCTACACATTTTAAAAAGAAATTTAGCATAATATAATAAAGATAATTATTAATAAAATACCTATTGCAAGCAAAGTTAGAAATAAAATTAGCATTAAGAATTTTTTAAGTAAGATAGATTTAGCGTTTTTAAGAACTAGATAATATAGCAAATTCTAAAGCTTATAACAACGCGCAGGGTAACCCTGCTTATAAGCTAAGCACCTTATAAGATTAGGTAATTTAAGAATAAATCTTAAGAGAGGGAAGATAGTGTTACAACCTAGCTACGAACCTAAGTCTTACAGAGAACTACTACAACTAACAAACTAAGAACTAGACAGCTGCCTACTAGGCTACTACAGCAGGAAGTTACGTGACTAATTACTATGCTAAGGACTATTACTAGAAGCGTTCACGACTATTAGTGACTATCGCTAGGAGCGTTTACGACTATTAGCGACTATTGCTAAAAGCATTGACGACTATTAGCGACTATCGCTAGAAGCGTTTACAACTATTAGCAACTATTACTAGAAGCGTTTACAACTATTAGCGACTATTACTAGAAGCGTTTACAACTATTATTAACTATCGCTAGAAGCATTCACGACTATTAGCAACTATTACTTAGTATATAGTTGTAAGGGATGGCTTTAGGCAATAGTACTTGCTTCACACTACAGAAGATAGTAAGAGATAGCTCTAGAATAATAACGTATGTATATTTTAAGCAATAATACCTGTAGGTATCCTTGCAAGTAAGGAGCCCCTTATAAGCACAATTGCTAGTAGGCAAGCTAATGTCACGGATAGTTGCGTGTTAACTAGGTCCGCCAAACTCGCTTATCGTTAGCTTGCCTACTAGCAATTATACTTATAAGGGGCTCCTCACTTGCAAGGATACCTGCAGGTATTATTGCTTGAAATATACACACGTTATTATTTTAGAGCTATCTCTTACTATCTTCTATAGTGTAAAGCAAGTACTATTGCCTAAAGCTACCCCTTACAGAATAATACCTCTTCCTACAGGCTAATAGTCTAGAGATAGCTCCCTTAACGCGATCTAACACTTAAGGCAATTAGGGAAGTTAAAGCTTTGCTGCATCTAAACTCTCTAATCCCCCTTAAACCCTATTAAGGCCCGCTATACCTAAAGAGCCTAGGGAGTGCACCTAAAGCGCACTTATAATGCTTAAAAAGCGCATTAACGCTGCAGAGAAGTAACGTGATAAACTTTAATTCTTGCAACAATTACAAGAGTTAGAAAAAAAAGTAGCATAACTAGAAAGGGTTAAACAGGGAGAAATCCTAAATATACTAACACTACTAACTATATTATCCTGCGCGCAAAACGCCCTAAAGCGACACCTACTACGCATGCGCGACGCGCGTTAAAACCTAAAGACCTAGCTAAATACTAAGGCAAAACCCTTAAGGAACATTGTAAGTTTACTTATTCCTACAAAGTAGCGTTTTAGCTACTGCTATAAGAATTTAAAAAAGATAACAATAAAGTAATTTAAGTAATACAGTATCTTAGAGCAGATCCTTAAAAGCTTTAGTATACTTACTATAAGTGTTCTTTTAAAGTAAAAGGAAAAGTGCTAACTTAAAACTACTTTAAGTAATACATGCTTAACTTACTTTTAAACTTTATTAACTACAGCCTTAAAGTAGCAACTGCGCATACGCACGCTATGTAGTAGAAGAACTAGACTATTTAATTATTTGCAACTTATCTTAATGTCCTTAAAAATTAACTCCTAACATATACTAAGGCACAAAAGGTCTAGTACCTCTTTATAAAACTAAGGCCTAAACTATAGCGCGCAATTACTAACTACTATTAAATCTCTGCAACTAGAGAAAACCTTATTACGCTTAGATCTATACTTAAGCAGAATTTGCGCAAAGCACCTATTACGCATAATCTACTTTACTAGAGCACTTTTACAAAGAAAAGAAAAGAACACTTCCCTATAGCTACTACACTAGACGCACCTAAGAAGCGTAAGAATAGCAACAAGGTTACATGTTTTAAGTACTAAAAGAAAAAACACTATGCTAACAAGTGCTAAAGCAACAACCTTAACAAGGTCCTAGTTAATATAAACTAGATAGGAAAAAGTTAAGCCTTGCTGCAAACTTAAAGTTAGTAAGGCGCGTGCTAATAAATATTTTACTAGGAATACAGCGCATGTGTTACGCACGTTTAGTAACTAAAGTAGAAAAAAAACTCTAAGTTATCTTAGATTTACAAGTAAATATTAGCCTTATTAGTTAAAAAACAGCTATAGAGATAGATCTAAAACCTATTTAGAATGCAGAACTTCTCTACCTAAGTTAAATTAAACTTTAAAGGCAAAACACATACGCAGTATATAAGCTCTAGCTACACTTAATAAATAATAATAGCGTAGAGCGCATTATAGAAGTTACTGCGTATAGAGTAGACAAAGAGAGAGCACTACTACTACTTAGCAACCCCTTCTTAAGCTAGGAAGGCATCTGTATTAACTGCAGAAGGCAGATGTAGCGTTAAAGATATATAAAGGCAAACATTAACTTAGTAGCTACTAAGGCATTTCTAAAAAACGCAAGACTTATAGATTTAAGAGCTTACCTCTTAAGAGTACTTTAAAGTAATAGCGTATGCATTAAGTCTAAGGCACACATACTAAACGTATCTGTAGCATAAGTACAGCGCATACTTAATGCGTTGTAAGATTACGCTAATGTCTTTAACAATAAAGCTGCTAAAACCCTCTTATAGCTAAAAAGCTTAAATTACGCAATCTCTATTTAACAAGGAAAAAAACCTCCTTATAAGCCTCTCTATACCTTCTCTTCTTGTAAGCTTTAAGTGCTTTGTAAATACATTAAAGAAGCACTACATAAAAAATAAATTTGCTACAGCACTAGCTCTATAGGCGCACTAATACTATTTATACTAAAGAAAAATAGAACCCTTTGCCTTTGCGTAGATTATTAAGGCCTTAACGCTATTATAATAAAAGATTATTGCCTACTCCCCCTAATTAGAGAAATACTAGACTGCCTATTAGGCGCACGCTACTACACAACATTAAATCTTAAAAACGCCTACTATTATCTAAAAATTAAGGCAGAAGATAAGTAGAAGACTGCTTTTAAAACACAATACAGACATTTTGAATATCTTGTTATACCTTTTAGGCTTATAAATGCTCTAGTAAGTTTTTAAGCCTACATTAACAAAGCTTTAAAAAAGTACTTAGATTACATCTGCGTAGGTTATCTAGATAATATCCTTATTTATACTTATAATAACAACATTGCGCTACACTAGCGTACTGTACGCGCTATACTTAACTTTTTACAAAAAGCAGAGTTATACATAAATTTTAAGAAGTATACATTTACTTTAAACAAAGTTTATTTCCTAAAATTTATTATTATAAAAAGCAGCATTTGCGCAGATCTAGCGCGCGTTGCTACTATTAAGTAATAGCCTATACCTACTAGTATTAAGGAGCTGCAGTCCTTTCTAGGATTTATAAATTTTTATTAGCGTTTTATTAAGAACTACGCTGTAGAAACAGCACCTCTTACAGATATCTTAAAAGAGAAACAAGCATTTTACTAGAACAAGAATACACATGCTGCCTTTATAAGACTAAAGTAACACTTTACATATGCGCCTATTCTGCGTTACTTTAAAAATACACGTATAATTTGTGTTAAAATAAATACTTTAACTTTTGCTATATTAGGTATATTATCTTAATTATTTAAGGACAAAAAGTAGTATCTTATTACGTTTTACTTACAAAAACTACAAAACGCTAAGCTAAACTATAAAGTATACAACCTTAAACTTTTAGCTATTATATAAAGCTTTAAGAAATAGCAGCACTACTTAAAAAGTACTTAATATACTATTTAGGTGTTAACTAATTATAACAACTTGCGCTCTTTACGTGCTGTATAAAAGCTAAACTAGCGTTAAGCATGCTAAGCTCTATATTTAGGGGCTTTTAATTTTAAAGTTAAATACTGCCTAAGGTGTATAAACCCTACAAACAGACTATTAAGAAGAGTAAATTATAAATAAAAGAACTTATTGTTAACTTAATTATTGCCTACACTGCAGAACAAACTTCTAGCAAAAGTAGAGCATAATAAAACAGAAGGTTCTACAACCTAGCACAGCTAAGAAAGCGCATATAAAACGCATGTAGCTAATATTTGCAAAACAGAGGGTATCTAAACTGCTAGTACTATAAAGTGCACACTATGCGTACTACGCTCTCTAGCTAAAGTATTAGTTAGTAGCAAACCTGCAACAGTAGAGTTAGAAGCTCTAATAAATAAACTGCGCTAGTTACAATAAAAAGACGCCTTTGCCCTACAGCAGGTTGCAGACTCTATATAAGCAATACGCACTTAAAACAGCAGCAGCGCGCAAATTTAGCGCGTTAACAACAAAGAAGTTCTAAAATATAAAAATAGAATTTATATTCTACTAGAACAAGCTATTAAGCAAAAAATTCTATTACAGAATTATAACACATGCATAGCAGGTTATTTTAGCACACATAGAACTTATAAGCTTATTAGTAGGCTATATTACTAGCTAGAGCTAGGCTATAATATTTAGGATTATGTAAAGACCTATGCAGTATACTAAAAGAGCAAGGCTCTAAGACACAGTAAATATAGTTAGTTATTACTATTACTAGTTTCTAATAAAATATTTAAGGAAGTAAGCCTTAATTTTGTAATAAAGCTACTACTAGCAAAAAACAATAGTTTAGGTTGCATGTTTAATGCAATTCTTATAATTATTAACTGCTTTTTAAAAATAGTAATCTACATACTTATATTAAAAACGTAGAATACAAAACAGTTTATAAAATTTTATTTTAAATATATTATTTTAAAATACAGAATCTAAAAAGGCATTATATTTAATCGCAGTTTAATTTTTACTTTAGCATTTTAAACAAAAATATGCTACTAATTACAGGTAAAGCATAGGCTAAGCATAGCCTTCTACCCGTAGACAGACAGGCAAACTAAACGCTAGAACTAGATAATAGAGCAATACCTAAGGACATTCGCCTTAGAGAAATAGGACAATTAAGTGTTACTTCTGCTAACTACACAATTTATATACAACAACTCTATTTATAAATTAATAAAAACAATACTTTTTTACGCAGTATATAGTAAGCATTTATTGCTTACGTTGCCTCCTAAAAATAGTAGGCTAGAAAGAAAAGTACTAGACGCTGTAAATAGAGTATAGCGCATGCACAGCACACGTGCAACAGCAAAAAAACACCTCTTAGCAGTATAAGAATATTAACGCTAATACTATAACAAAAAATACAAACTAAAGATCTTCTACTAAGAAGACTTAGTTCGCCTTAGTACAAAGAACATTAACCTAGCCTACTAACTTAATAAAAAGCTTTTTAGTAAGTTTATAAGACTATTCTAAGTGCAAGGAGTAGTAAGAACGTAGGCTTACTAACTATAACTACTACTTTACTATTGCATTTACAATATCTTCTACGTCTTCTTACTAAAACAATAGAAATTACGCAGTAGTTAAAAAAACAATACTTAGGCACTAGAAATTAGCTCTAAAAGTAAAGAGATTTAGGAAGTTAAAAAGATATTAAAGAAATAAGTTAAGAATAGCTAGCTAGAGTATTAGCTGCGATAAAAAGGCTATAACAAATTATAAAATACTTAGACTCTAGCATTATAATTTAAAGATATAAAAGAACTAATTAAGAAATATAAGTACAATTAAAAATTATTACGTCCTAAACGCGCTAAAAAAACATACTAAATATTATTATTACGCACCTAGGGCGCAAATTAGGTATTTAAATAAACAAAACTATAAGTATAAAAATAATCTACTCTTACTTATTATTAAAAATCTCTTTACTACTAGCACGAACCTTATTATTACCACCTATATTATTACTACTACTTCTAGCACTACTGTTATGCGCGCTACCTGCGCCTAGACTGTACCTAAGAAGCAGCACGTTGTTGTCGCCTAAGCTCTTATTATTATTCTTATTATTATTAGTAGGACTAGCAATCCTAGCTGCATAACTAGCAATTAATTTAAGAGCAGCTACTATACAGCGCTGCTCTACTAAAATTAAGCTTAAGTAGTAAGGCAAGGTTATTAGCACCTAAGTAAGAACTTTTAAAAGAGTACTAGTGTGCGCGGCAACGCGGCAGCAGTTAGAAAGCTTAAAGTTAAATTAGCGCTAGCATTGCATAAGCTTAACGCTAGCAGCAATAATAGTAGAGTTAGTTCTTAGAATATTAGCATTAGTAACTGCAGTATTAAAATAAGTATAAAAATAGTATAAATAATTTAAACGCTTATTAAGTACTTTAAAAACTTATTTAGATTAGCTAAAGCGCAGTTAACAAAATAAAAAAACTTACTTTAATACAACTACTATAGTTGCCTTTAGCACAATAGTTGTAATAATAATGCTTAGTTTTTTTATAAATTTTTTTTTATTTAGTAATATTTTGTACGCAGTATAGGCAAGTTGCATGCAAAGCAATAAAATTAGTAGCTTTATTAAGCACGTTAAACTTGTATAGCTAAGTATCTTATAAGTAAAACTTCTTAATATACTTAGAATTTAGATAGTAAACTATAATAAAAATTAGAGCTTATTATTTAGTTGCGTAGTAAGTGCGTTAAAGTTGCGTATTAAATATATTAATTAAGACGAGAATTACAAAAAATATACTAAAAAATTTCTTTATTACTGTAGCAAACATTACTTTACATAAACTACCTATAATAATTATATACTTTTACTTTTACCTCTAAAAATTTTAAGAAACAAATAATAAATTTAAGAGTTACTATAACAACGCTATAAAGACTTAAGCTTAAAGCTTGTCCTGCGCCTAAACTATAGGTAACACGCGTCTTAAGAGCACCTAAGCTGCGAGTAACACGCGCTCTTTACTAAAACATCCTTATACAGTCTAGAGAGTTAACTTAAGGCTGTTAGGACGCTAGACTAGAGAGGAAAGCTCTGTTACGGATAGTTGCGTGTTAACTAGGTCCGCCAAACTCGCTTATTATTAGCTTGCCTACTATACACACGTTATTATTCTAGAGCTATCTCTTACTATCTTCTGTGGTGTGAAGCAAGTACTATTGCCTAAAGCCACCCCTTACAGCTAACAATAAGCGAGTTTAGTAGACCTAGTCAACACGCAACTATCCGTAACAGAGCCTCCCCCTTTAGTCTAGCGTCCTAACAGCCTTAAGTTAACTCTTTAGACTATATAAGGATGTTTTAGTAAAAAGCGCATATTACTTATAGCTTAAGTGCTTTTAAAATACATATTACTTGTAGTTTAGGCGCGTAATAAGCTTTAGGCTTAAGTCTTTATAGTATTATTATAGTAACCTTTAAATTTATTATTTATTTCTTAAAATTTTTAAAAGTAAAAGTAAAAGTGTATAATTATTATAAGTAGTTTATGTAAGGTAATATTTGCTGTAGTAATAAAAAAATTTTTTAGTATATTTTTTATAATTCTTGTTTTAATTTATATATTTAATATATAACTTTAACGCACTTACTACGCAACTAAATAACAAGCTTT
Source organism: Alternaria gansuensis (assembly GCA_009289805.1). NCBI lineage: Eukaryota > Fungi > Ascomycota > Dothideomycetes > Pleosporales > Pleosporaceae > Alternaria > Alternaria gansuensis. Next base: position 142,165 of record WBOK01000088.1, on the reverse strand, counting down.
AATTTTTATTATAGTTTACTATTTAAATCCTAAGTATATTAAAAAGTTTTACTTATAAAATGCTTAGCTATATAAGTTTAGTATACTTAATAAAGCTGCTAATCTTATTACTTTATATATAACTTGCTTATATTACGCATAAAATATTGCTAAATAAAAAAAGATTTATAAAAAGACTAAGTATTATTATTATAACTATTGTACTAAGAGCAACTATAGTAGTTATACTAAAGTAAGTCTTTTTATTTTATTAACTACACTTTAGCTAATCTAAATAGGTTCTTAAAGCACTTAATAAGCGTTTAAATTATTTATACTATTTTTATACTTATTTTAATACTATAGTTACTAATGCTAATATTCTAAAAACTAACTTTACTATTATTACTACTAGTGTTAAGCTTATATAATACTAGCGCTAATTTAACTTTAAGCTTTCTAACTACTACTATATTACTATGTATACTAGTACTCTTTTAAGAGTTTTTACCTAGGTGCTAATAATTTTACTTTACTACTTAAGCTTAATTTTAGTAAAGTAGCGCTGTATAGCAGCTGCTTTTAAATTAATTGCTAGTTATATAGCTAGAATTACTAGTTCTACTAATAATAATAAAGATAATAATAAGAGCTTAGGTGACGACAATATACTACTTCTTAGGCGCGGTCTAGGCGTAAGTAGCACGCATAACAGTAGTGCTAAAAGTAGTAGTAATAATATAAGTAGTAATAATAAGGTTTATACTAGTAATAAAGAAATTTTTAATAATAAGTAAAAGTAAATTATTTTTATATTTATAGTTTTATTTATTTAAATACCTAATTTGCGCCCTAAGTGCGTAATAATAATATTTAGTATATTCTTTTAGCGCGCTTAAAACGTATTAATCTTTAATTATACTTATATTTTTTAATTAGTTCTTCTATATTCTTAAACTGTAATGCTAGAGTCTAAGTATTTTATAATTTATTATAGCCTTTCTATTACAGCTAATACTCTAGCTAGCTATTTTTAATCTATTTCCTTAATATTTTTTTAACTTCCTAGATCTCTTTACTTTTAGAGCTAATTTCTAGTGCCTAAGTATTGTCTTCTTAACTACTACGTAATTTCTATTATTTTAGTAAGAAAATATAAAAGACATTATAAATACAATAGTAAGGTAGTAGTTGTAGTTAATAAGCTTATATTTTTACTACTTTTTATACTTAGAATAGTTTTATAAACTTGCTAAAAAGCTTCTTATTAAGTTAGTAGGCTAAGTTAATGTTCTTTATACTAAGGCAAACTAAGTCTTTTTAGTAAAAGATTTTTAGTTTATATTTTTTATTATAGTATTAGCATTAATATTTTTATACTACTAAAAAGTATTTTTTTACTATTGTATGTGTACTGTATATGCGCTGTACTTTGTTTACAGCGTCTAGTACCTCCTCTTCTAGCCTACTATCCTTAGAAGGCAATGTAAGCAATAAACACTTGCTATATACTATATAAAAAAGTATTATCTTTATTAATTTATAAATAAAGTTGTTGTATGCAAATTATGTAGTTAGTAAAAGTAATACTTAATTATTTTGTTTCTTTAAAGCAAATATCCTTAAGTATTACTTTATTATTTAGTTCTAGCGTTTAGTTTACTTATCTATTTATAAGTAGAAAGCTATGCTTAGCTTACGCTTTACTTATGATTAGTAGCATATTTCTATTTAAAATGCTAAAGTAAAGATTAAACTATAATTAAATATAATACTTTTTTAAATTCTATATTTTAAAATAATATATTCAAAATAAGATCCTATAAACTATTTTATATTTTATGTTTTTAATATAGGTATGTAGATTACTATCTTTAAAAAGCAGTTAATAATTACAAAAATTATATTAAATATGCAACTTAAACTATTGTTCTTTACTAGTAGTAGCCTTATTATAAAATTAAAGCTTACTTCTTTAAATATCTTATTAAGAACTAGTAATAGTAATAACTAACTATATTTGCTGTGTCTTAAAGCCTTGCTTCTTTAGCATACTATATAAGTCTTTACGTAATCCTAAACATTATAGCCTAGCTCTAGCTAGTAATATAGCCTACTAATAAGCTTATAAGTTCTACGTACGCTAAAATAACCTACTATACGCGTGTTATAATTTTATAATAAAATCTCCTGCCTAATAGCTTATTCTAGTAGAATATAAATTCTACTTTTATATTTTAGGACTTTTTTATTATTAACGTGCTATACTTGCGCGCTACTACTGTTTTAAGTGCGTGCTACTTGTATAAAGTTTATAATTTGCTATAAAGCAAAGGCGTCTTTTTATTACAATAAGCGCAGTTTATTTATTAAAGCTTCTAACTCTACTATTGCAGGTTTGCTACTAACTAATACTCTAGCTAAAAAGCGTAGTACATATAGTGTGCACTTTATAGCACTAGCAGTTTAAATACTTTTTATTTTATAAATATTAGCTTTATATATTTTATATGCGCTTTTCTAGCTGTGCTAAGTTGTAAAACTTTTTATTCTACTATACTTTACTTTTACTAGAAGTTTATTCTACAGTGTAGACAATAATTAAGTTAATAATAAGTTTTTTTATTTATAATTTACTCTTTTTAATAGTCTGTTTATAGAGTTTGTACGCTCTAGGCAGTATTTAACTTTAAAATTAAAAGCTTCTAAATATAAAGCCTAGCGTGCTTAATACTAGTTTAGCTTTTATACAGCACGTAAAGAGTGTAGGTTATTATAATTAGTTAACACCTAAATAGTGTGTTAAGCGCCTTTTAAGTAGTGCTGCTATTTCTTAAAGCTAAAAGTTTAAAGTTATATACTTTATAGTTTAGCTTAGCGTTTTGTAGTTTTTATAAGTAAAATGTAATAAAATACTACTTTTTATTTTTAAATAATTAAGATAATATACCTAATATAGCAAAAGTTAAAGTATTTATTTTAATATAAATTATACGTGTATTTTTAAAGTAACGCAGGATAAGCGTATATATAAAGTATTGTTTTAGCTTTATAAAAGTAGCATGTATATCTTTATTCTAGTAGAATATTTATTTCTTTTTTAGGATATTTGTAAGAGGTGCTGTTTCTACAGCATAGTTTTTAATAAAACGCTAATAAAAATTTATAAATTCTAGAAAAGACTATAGCTTCTTAATACTAGTAGGTATAGGCTATTACTTAATAGTAGTAATATGCGCTAGATTTACGCAAATGCTGCTTCTTATAATAATAAATTTTAAAAAATGAACTTTATTTAAAGCAAATATATACTTTTTAAAATTTATATATAACTCTACTCTTTATAAAAAGTTAAGTACAGCGTGTATAGTACACTAGTATAGCGCAATGTTGTTGTTGTAAGTGTAGATAAGAATATTATCTAAATAAACTATATAGATATAATCTAAGTGCCTTTTTAAAGCTTTATTAATATAAGCTTAAAAACTTGCTAAGGCATTTGTAAGCCTAAAAAGTATAACAAGATATTTAAAATGTTTATACTATATTTTAAAAGCAGTTTTCTACTTATCTCTTGCCTTAATCTTTAAATAATAGTAGATATTTTTAAGATCTAATGTTGTGTAGTAGTGTATGCCTAATAGGCAGTTTAGTGTCTTTTTAATTAAGGAGAGCAAGTAACTATCCTTTATTATAATAGCGTTAAGGCTTTAATAATTTACGCAAAGGCAAAAAGTTCAATTTTTTTTTAGTATAAATAGTATTAGTACGCCTATAAGGCTAGTGCTATAGCGAATTTATTTTTTATATAGTGCTTTTTTAATATATTTATAGAGTACTTAAAGCTTATAAAAAGAGAAAGTATAGAGAGGCTTATAAGGAGGTTCTTTTTCTTATTAAACAGAGATTATATAATTTAAGCTTTTTAGCTATAAAAAAGTTTTAGTAGCTTTATTATTAAAGATATTAGTATAATCTTACAATATATTAAGTATACGCTATACTTATACTATAAATACGTTTAGTATATGTGCTTTAGGCTTAATACATGCGCTATTACTTTAAAGTACTTTTAGAAAGTAAGCTTTTAAATTTATAAGTCTTACGTTCTTTAAAAATACTTTAGTAGCTACTAAGTTAATATTTACTTTTATATATTCTTAACGCTACATTTGCCTTCTATAGTTAATATAAATACTTTTCTAGCTTAAGAAAAAGTTGCTAAGTAGTAGTAGTACTCCCTTTTTATTTACTTTATACGTAGTAACTTCTATAATATACTTTACACTATTATTATTTATTAAGTGTAGCTAGAGCTTATATACTATGTATGTGTTTTACCTTTAAAGTCTAATCTAACTTAAGTAAAAAAGTTCTACATTTTAAATAAGTTTTAAATCTATCTTTATAGCTATTTTTAAACTAATAAGGCTAATATCTACTTATAAATTTAAAATAACTTAAAGTTTTTTTTTTACTTTAGTTACTAAACGTGCGTAACACATATACTATATTTTTAGTAAAATATTTATTAGCATGCGCTTTACTAACTCTAAGTTTATAGTAAAGCTTAACTTTTTTTTATTTAATTTATATTAACTAAAACTTTATTAAAGTTGTTACTTTAGCACTTGTTAGCGTAGTATTCTTTTTTCTAGCACTTAAAATATATAATATTATTACTATTCTTATGCTTTTTAGGTGCGTTTAGTATAGTAGCTATAAAAAAGTATTTTTTTCTTTTTTTTATAAAAGTGCTTTAGTAAAGTAGATTATATATAATAAGTACTTTACGCAAATTCTACTTAAGTATAAATTTAAGCGCAATAAAGTTTTTTTTAGTTATAAAAATTTAATAGTAGTTAGTAATTATATACTATAGTTTAGGCTTTAGTTTTACAAAAAGGTACTAGACCTTTTATACTTTAGTATATATTAAGAGTTAATTTTTAAAAATATTAAAATAAGTTATAAATAATTAAATAGTTTAGTTTTTTTACTATATAGTATGCGCATGCGTAGTTGCTACTTTAAAGCTATAGTTAATAAGGTCTAAAAGTAAGTTAAGTATATATTACTAAAAGTAGTTTTAAGTTAGCACTTTTTTTTTTACTTTAAAAAATACTTATAATAAGTATACTAAAGCTTTTAAAAATTTACTTTAAGATACTGTATTGCCTAAATTACTTTATTATTATTTTTTTTAAATTTTTATAGTAGTAGCTAAAACGCTACTTTATAGAAATAAGTAAACTTATAATATTTCTTAAGAGTTTTACCTTAGTATTTAGCTAAGTTTTTAGGTTTTAACGCGCGTTGCGTATACGTAGTAAGTATTACTTTAAGTGCGTTTTATACGCGGGATAATATAGTTAGTAGTATTAGTATATTTAGAATTTCTCTTTATTTAACTCCTTCTAGTTGTGCTACTTTTTTTTTTAACTCTTATAATTATTGCAAAAATTAAAGTTTATTGCGTTGCTTTTTTATAGTGTTAATACACTCTTTAAGCGTTATAGGTGCGCCTTAGGTGCGCTCTCTAGGCTCCTTAGGTGTAGCGGGCCTTAATAGAGTTTAAGGGGGATTAGAGAGTTTAAATACAGCAGAGCTTTAACTTCTTTAATTGCCTTAAGTGTTAGATTGCGTTAAGGGAGCTATCTCTAGACTATTAGCCTATAGGAGGAGGTATTATTCTGTAAGGGATAGCTTTAGGCAATAGTACTTACTTTACACTACAGAAGATAGTAAGAGATAGCTCTAGAATAATAACGTGTGTATATTTTAAGCAATAATACCTGCAGGTATCTTTGCAGGTGAGGAGCCCCTTATAAGCACAATTGCTAGTGGGCAAGCTAACGATAAGCGAGTTTAGCGGACCCAGTCAACACGCAACCATCCGTGACAATAGTAATAGGCATTAAGCTCTTATAGCTTAGTGTGTTTAACTTTAAGTGCAATTTAAGGATTACCTAATTCTTAACCTCTCTATGTTATTTACATTGTTTTACTAAACGTGCTAACACACCCCTATGCTATTATATTAATCTACTAATTGTGCTAGTACAACCCCTCGTCCATCGCACTCACTTATTCTAAGAGAACCAACACAGATCATCTACAGACGATCTTCACACAGGTATCCAGGCTTATGCCCCCTTATTTAGCATTGCTAGCACGCAATTAGTGTATTGCTCTAGCATATTTAGACAAAAACAAAGAAAAGCAAGACAAAGACGCAAGTTACTTTTTAACTTAACGCGCTTTATTCTGCTCTTATTCTGCCTATGCTGCCTATGCTATCTACTTATATTAAGGCTTTACTTTCAAGTACTTTTAGACAAATTAAAAAAGCTACACTATTATTACTTTGCTTTTTAACTAATTTATGTAACAATAGAACGCCTACTTTTTTTTCTTTTTTTTTTCTTTATTACTATCTTAACGTTATGTAATAGCTAGCCTAATTAGTTAATAGTTTCTTTAATTAGCCTATGCACAATTAATAAAAAGAGTAGAATACTAAAGTAGAGTATTTTAAGTACTTTGCTAGTATTAGTAAACACTTTATAGATCTTATAATCTTCTTATAACTAGCTAAGTTAAAGCTTAATATTCTTTTTGTCTGTAGATATATTATAGATTCTAGAGTTGTCTATAAGAAATGTAATTATAAAGTCTTGTAAAAGCTACGTTTATAGATACTAAATAAATATAGATATTTGTATAATTAGCTTAAGCTAGACTAGTATAAGAGCTAGATATATAACAAGAAAGCTTTCTATCTTTAAATAAATGTTTTGGTACCTTCAGCAGATTTTTTCGACCCTGGTTTTCGCTTAGTGGTCTGAGCTTTTTTACTCCGAGCGCTTAGCGCGTGGACCTCATCCACTCACCGTTCGAATCTCGTTGACTACATACAATTTCTTTTTTTTTGACTTTTGCGACCGATTACTAGAGGGTAGCTGCTTTTCACTTTTTTTTGGAAACCCTATTTTGACTACCACAACAACCACCACCTTTGATACCTTAAAAATAAATAAATGAAAGTTGTACGAAAGTTAATTGAAACTTATTTTAACGCCTATTTTGGACAAGATTGTAGAAGCAGCTATGCTTACTCTGCAGCTTACTAAGCATCTTATCTTAAAGAAAAAGTTTTTAGCTTTTTAGATTACCAACTTTTTTTAGTATTGCACTTCCTGTTATAGAAATATAAAGCTTTAAAAACAACAACTTTTTTAATTTCTTTCTTTAGCTACCTTTTTGCATAACTAAGCTATCTATCTTTAGATAAGAGTTAAGGTTAAGAAAATACTTATCGCGGAGGTTATACGCTATTATAGTGTATTATGTACAAATTATTTATATGCGGTGCTGTTTAAAAGGTAAAAAGTAATAGATAAAAAGTAGTAGGTAAAAATTAATAGGTAAAAAGTAGTAGATAAGAAGCAGTAGGTAAGAAATAATAGATTTATAAAGTATTGCAAGCTCCTGCTGCAATACGTATGTGTTTTTTCTCTCCTCTATCGCATTATATTGTAATCTTATTGCAATCCTACTATAACTCTATTGCTAGCTATAAGCTAGCAATTGCTATTAAACATGTTCTAACTAGTATTATTTTTTAGTACTTTAGCAAATATCTTTATCTCTAATTATTGCTTAGTAGTCTAAGCTTTCTTTTTAGAACTTATTTACCTACTATACAAATTTTATTAACTATACATAAACTTTTTTTAAAACTTTTGCAACTAATCAGTAGAGAGTAGATACTAGTTTTTTTTTAAAAACTATATTTTAAATATAATAGCAGCTATTAACGTGTTCCTGGATTAGTGACTAACTTAGTATGTGGCTAAGCGAACACCAAGCGCGACACCTGCGCTTTAACTTCGCGCATTACAAACACAATATATTAAAAAAATATAGTAAGCTAATCTATTCTTTGGACTTGTCGCTATTCTTAAGATCCTCTATTTCTACCTTATAAGTGTAGGAGTAGTGTTCTTTCTTACTACAACATCTGCAGTGCGTTATACTGCGCACCTTACGCGCAGGTCTTTTGCTAGCATTACAACTACTACTATTCTTTTTAGTAATTAAGTTACTTACTTCTTTTACTATTAAGGTCCTTTCTATTTATATATACTTTTATTTTCTTAACTAATGCTTTGTAAGTTTATTAATTGCGCTTTATATACGCGCTTGTTTCTTTTATAATAATATTATATTATGTGTAATTTGCTGCGCGCTTTCACTTAGCTAGTAAATTTTTTTATTTAATAAGCTTATAAAGAACTTATAATAGTTTTAATTCTTTTATTAAATAAGTATAGCTTACGCCTTAATCTTACGCGTATTGCGTAGTGTCTACGCCTTCTATACGCTCTGCTTTAGTAGTAATAGTGCTAGAGTTTACAACTTTATATTAAGCTATAATAGAATAACTTATAAGTTATATAAAACTAGCTTAGCACCTTTAAAGCCTGCCTTAATATTCTTTACTATTAAAGACTACTTAAAAGCTAGTTTAAATGCTTAAAGAAAAGTTTTTTTACTAATAAAGTGTGTGCAGTTATATACTAAAGCTAGAATTTAGTTACAATACTTATACTTTAATAACACAAAATAGCTAATATTAAAAAGCTATTGTAGATGCAATAAGTATAAAAGCATATAAAAAAAATTATTTTCTTCTTCTTATAAAGATTCTAGAATTTAAGCGAGCTATAACTTTTATAGCTATTAATTAAGGTGTTAATAAATGACAGAATTTGACCTCTGCGTCTACCTAATTACTATAGGAGCTACCGCCGACAGCTCCTCTTCGACCGAATAGGGAGGCCGCTCAACGAAGGTAAACGCGGGCTTTATAATCTACTACTATAGCTTCTTATATAGTAACCTAGTAAAGTTTAACTTTATTTAATATAAGCTATTAGTCTTTATATTAAATAAAGAAAAAAATAGCTTAAGTATTATATTATTTGTATACAAGTTGTTTATATATAGTACAATATAGTGTAAGAAATTCTAAAGGTAAAAAGAAGTAGGTAAAAAGCTTTTATAAAGTATTGTAGGCTTCTACTGCAGTAACGTACGTGTTCTTACTCTCTTCTACCTCCTTTACCTCTATTATAATCTTATTGCTAGCTATAAGCTAGCAATTGCTATTAAACACGTTTTAATTAGTGTTGTTTTTTTAGTACCCTAATTTTGCTTAGTAGTTTAAGCTTTTCTGCTCTAAGCGCTTAGCGCGTAGACCTTATCTACTTACTGTTTAAATTTTGTTAACTATACATAATCTTTTTTTTAACTTCTGCGACTAATTAGTAAAAGGTAGCTGCTTTTTACTTTTTTAAAAAACCTATTTTAACTACAACAACAACTACCACCTTTAATACCTTAAAAATAAATAGCTATTCATAATAAGTAGCTAGTACGCACTTATAGCGCTCTGCTTTATATACTTATTAAAATGCTTTAACTAAGTAAAAGCAAGTTAGTTATTAGTCTAGCTATTAGTGTAACGAACACGTTATAACACGTTACAACTCTATTACCCTCACCGTTATCTCTAAGTCTTACCTGTATCGGATCTACTCCGGTCCTAGCCTAGAGCGTAGGTATAAAGACAGCTTAGGACCTATAGTTGCTCTGTAGATTTTTAATATTCTTTTGTATAAGGCTTATAGGTATTTTATTTAAATTAAGGCTTATTTGTAGATTACAACGCACTTTTATATGCTTTACTATAATCTTTTCTACTAATACTAATCTGTAAGTCTTGCCTGCGCCGTTACATTATATTAAAAATCTCGTCCTAGCTAGTAATAGTATTTAAAATAATATTACAGCTATTTATTTAGACTACGCCTAAGCTTAAGCTACTTTAGAAGTAAACTAGAAGTTTTATATTATTAAGTTTAACAACACCTTAAGTAAGATCTTGTAAATCTTCTACTAACTAAAGCTTTTAAGTTTAGAACTTTTAACTTTAATAATAGAGTAAATTACTTTAGGAAAGTTGCGTAGAGTGCGCTAAGGTAGAAATATAAAGACTACTAACAACTTATTAGTATTAAATTTAAACGCTAATAGCTAATTAAAACTACTTTAAACCTTTTTTAGAGCTTGTTTAAAAATTAACCTGCTGCTAGAGTTAATAACAATCTCTACAGGATAAAGTAACTAGCAAGTAACTAGTTATTAAAGAGGAAGAAGAAAAAGTAGATTTAGAGAAAGATTCTATTATACTTTATAAAAACAAAATTAACTATTTAAATGCGTAAGTTGCGCAATTAACTTAGGAAGTTACGCTCTCTAAGAACATAGCTATACTATCTACTAAAATACTGCTAACAAAAACAGATATACTAACAAGCTAACTAATATAGTATATTTTTATTACTTCTAAGACTTTATATATTAAGCTTATAAAGCGCACGCCTACTATTAAAAATCTTAACAATAGAACTAACCCTACGTTCTATTAATAGTAGGCTTTAATAGAAGACTAATTAGAAATTAACTTAGATTACTACTAAATAGAACACGCTTATATAGCTCTTATGTAAGAATACACTACTAGTATTGCAAAAAAATACCTTAAACTACAGTACTTAGCTAATTTAGTTTTAAAATAGTTTCAAAATGTAAAAGAAATAATTATGCTACTTAAATTATATTTTGTATTTAGAAATAAATAGGCAAAAAGCTATACAGCTTTTTACTGCCTAGTTATAAATAAGAAAGAAATGTTTTTAGCTTTTAAAGTAAGGTTTATTAGTACTACTATTAAAAGGTCTGTTTTTAAGTTAAAGTAGTTTTTCTACTTATAAAAGAAAATTACCTCTACTTTACGCGCTCTAAATTTAGGTTTTAAATACTTATAGAACAACTTATTTAATAAAGTAGAGTAATACCTTACTACATTTAATATAAAAAAACACAATTCTTTTATTAGACTAAATATAGATAGTAAACTAATATTTACTTTAGCACCTCTGTAGAAGCCCTATTTTTAACAATATTAGAGTCTGCGGCTGTATTACACTAGTCTTCTATCTAATTTACCCTTAACGCCTGCTTATACTACTTTAAGCACTCCTAAATTCCTGTCTAAAACCCTAGCTCTTAATAATAAGCCTTTACTAAATACTTGTTTTAGGTGCAAGAAGCCTAGTTACTTTGCAAGTAATTATACTACCTTTTAAGTAAAAAAAATTAAAATCAAATAAGAAAAATACTTAGAAGCTGTAGAACATTACTTAGACTAGAAACAGGAGAGAAATAAAAACGCCTAAGATAACGCTTTAGCTTAGGCTTACATAAGTATAATCTTACTAATATTAATCTATTAAACTTGTTTAGAGAAAATTATTTCTAAGTTCCTACTATTTTTTATTTAAAGAGGTATAGTGCCTAGTTATAATTATTAATTAATACTAGAGCCTAAAGTTTTGTATTCTTAAATTTACTTATTATTTACACTCTTTTCTAATTACTTTAAGTTTTTATTTAAAGACTTTCTTTTAAGGTCTCTATAAAAGGATTCTAAGACTTAATCTAGACTAAAGTAGATAAATATATCTGTCTTTATATCTAAATTAATAGTAGAGAGGTTTCTAACTATTCTTTTATTAATATAGACTTAAGTACGCAAGATTATATTATTAGGATTAAATAGCTCTAGCAATTTAACTTATTGCTAAACATAGTTTAAAACTAAATTGTATAGCCTACAAAATGTCCTGCTATAAATAATCTTGCTCTTTTTATCCTTATGTAGTTAAAGAAACTTACTAACAATAAGGTTGCTAAGGAGGATATTTAGCATAGAAACCCGCTTTAAAAGAAAGACAAATACTAAAGAAAGTAAAGCTTTATAATAGTTTTAATATAAAGAATCTACAGCCTTCTTTAGCTTTTAAAAGCTTAATTTACTTTTAAAAATACTAATCCTAAACTAGATCTTGTCTAATTAGACTTTACCCCCTGCATTGCTATTATTTTAGCCAACACCTTCTACTATTTAATAAAATAAAAAGAGAATAAGTTCTTTATAATAAGTATTTACAAGATTGATTATTTATTAAAAGACTATATAGAACCTAATAATTCTAATAACGCTAAACTAATTTAGGACTAACTTTTATTTGTCTACAATTTGTACTAAAACGTGTTTAGTAAAACTATAGTAAACTAACTACTTAAATATTACTTATATAACTATAAGATTATTTTTACTAAACTACTTTTAAATTAGTTTAGCCCCTTGTACAAGTAGAGTACTAAAGAACTTAAAGCTACTAAAACGTTTGTAATAAATAACCTTAAGAAAGGACATATTAATTCTAGCAATTGCTTTTTTACCTCTCTTATTTTCTATATTTAGAAGCCTAATAGAGATATTTAGATTTGTGTTAATTATTACAAACTTAACGTAATTACTTAAGAAAACTTATATTTAATTCTGCGTATTAATAAGCTGTTAGCTTATATATATAGAGCCTAGCTCTTTACTAAGTTAGATATACGCGTAGCTTTTAATAAGATTAGGATAGACTTAAACTTAAAGAAGTATACTACTTTTTAAACCTAATACAAAACGTGTAAATCTAAAGTATTACTATTTAAATTATATAACAGCCTTGCTACCTATTAATGTTATATAAATAATATGTTAATTAAGTATTTAGATAACTTTTGTATAGTTTACTTAGACAATATTTTTATCTACTCTAAATTAAAGGCAGAATATGTTTTCTACGTACAAAAAGTACTAGAAAGACTACAGCAAGCAGGCCTTTAAGTTAATATTAAGAAGAGCGAATTTTATATTATAAGAACAAGGTACCTAGGCTATATTCTAATAAACTAAAAGCTAGAGGTAGATTTTAACAAAGTAGAACCTCTTAATAATTAGGCACAACCTACTACTATTATAAGTATAAAATTATTTTTTAAGTTTATAAAGTTCTACTAGTAATTTATACTAAAATACTTATAAGTTACAAAACTGCTTCTTACACTTTAGAGTCCTTTAAAAGCATTTATATAAAATTCAAATTATAAAAAAGCTTTTAGAAAGTTAAAAGCTACACTACTAGAAATTTCTACTTTATACTACTATTACCCTAAATACAATACTAAAGTAAAGACTAACGTATATAATAATGTTGTTATAGGCGTATTTTCTTAGAAACAACTAGATAAAAAATAGAGTTTAGTAGTGTTCTTTAGTAAAGTCCTATCTAGGTCTAAGCTAAATTAGGAGATTTATAATAAAGAACTTTTTGCTATTATTATAGCGTTTAGCAAGTAGCAAGCTAAACTAGTATTAGCTTACTTTAAAATTAATATGTATTTAAACTATTATTTACTTAAGTACTTTATAACTATAAAGGTCCTAAACGCTAGGCAAGTATGTTAAGCTAAAGAACTTGCCCTATTTTCCTTCTACATCTAATACATACCTAAGAAAAATAATACCTACATAGATATCTTATTGCGACGTAAGTAGGATATAAAAAACTTAAAGTTTACAAAAACTAATAATTATTTATAAGTCTTACTTAAACTGCATTAACTTAATAACTAAATTAACTTTAACTTTACTTTTACTTATATTACTTAACTTTACGCTTAAGTTTTGTCTTTATATATAGTTAAAGCTACCTTAAAGCTTATAACTTTAGATTTACTAGAATTAATTAAATTTATCTTGTAAACAAATTGCACTACTTTTAAAAAAAAGTGTAACTTATTACTAAATAAGTACTAAATTAAAAATATATTACTTTTATACTTAAACTGCTTTTGTATACTACTTAACTCTATACTCTACACTTAGATAATCTAAAAGGCATACAACTAGGTTTCCTCTACTTACCCTAGCGCTAGTAAAACCTATTAGTTAATTACCTTAAAATATTACTAAAAAGGTATAAAGGCTACTTTTAAAAAGTATATATAGAACTACGTAGCCTATCGCAAGGCACATTTAAGATAGACTTAAATTTTTAAAATAATTTACCTTCTACTAATTTTTAATTGTTTAATGCAATACTTGTGTATTAACTTTAAGAAATTTCTACTAAATAAAGCTAGTTATAATTAGATTATAGTTGTAATTAATTATTTATTTAAATAAGCTATAATTATTTTTTGTTACAAGATAATTAACGCAAAAAGTATAGCTAAATTATTTATTTAATAAATATACTAATTTAGCTATACACCTAACACTATAATCTTTAACTAAGAACCTTAACTTATATCTAGTTTCTAGTCTAAGTTTTGTTAGATTCTAAGTGTTAAAGTTAAGCTATTAACAGCCTATTATAAAGAGACTAACAGCTAGACAAAAACTATAAATAAATATATTAACTAGAGGCTTTAGCTATTTATATTTTACTACTAAAATAACTAAAGTAGACTACTACCTTTAATTAATAAAGTATAAATTTCTTTACTTTATTTTACTTTAAGCATATTTTTATATTAGATTCTTTACAGATTTAATCCTAGACAAAGCTAGAACTAGAAGTAGCTAGCTAATATTTTTACTTTAACTAATAAGATACACTATAAAGACGCGTTAGCCTTAGCTATTTAGATATATAATGCTTAAGAAATAGTATAAACCTTTTTAAAAAAAGCTTAAAATTAAATATAAACTATAGTAAACTATTACTACTACTAAATTAATTAAAACGTTAGAAATAAAGTTTTTTTAAATATAAAAAACCTTGCAACTAATTACTTAAGCTAGAAATTATTAGCTAAATAAAAAGAACTTTTTAAAGTTTTTAAGAAAGTTAGTTATTAATACTACTTTAAGTTACTAAAAAAGTTTTAGATTTATAATATCTTTATACTAAAACTATTATATAAAAATCTTTAAAACTTACTTTTTTAATAAAAAGCTTTAAGGCTAGCATTTACTTTAATTTAAAGCGTAAAAAAATAGAAAGTTAATAAAATTCTTACTAGTAAAGTATATTACTTAAAGTTAAAATACTATATTAGCTAAGTTAAACATAACTTAAACTTAACTTAGTATTTAGCTTTAAATTTTATAAAAGCTTTTTATAAACTTAAAGCTTTCTATATAAAAAACTCTATACGTCTAAGTTCTCTAAAGTCTTTCGTAAAGTAGGTTATAGCCTAAAAAAAAAAAGGATGTAACTTTACTATAAGACAACAATATATAAAGAAAAGAAAAAGAAAATTTTTAATAAGTATTTAGTAAAACAGCTAGTCTACTCTTAAACTACACCTAACTCTACCTTCTCCCCTCTCTCTACTCTTACTTAAAGATCTAGAGAGGATTGCTCCTCCTCCTTATAAAAGGAGGAGAAGCTAGAGAAAAGCTTACTACTCTTCTCCTTCTTCTTTACTTCCCTCTAGAGGCGCTGCTTATTGTCCTCCTCCTCTAGTAGAGTAACTAGACTACTACTACTAGTTCTGCCTTAGTAAGCAAAGGCCTCTAAAGAGGTAACCTAGCTGTATAGTAAATAGATAGCGTCTTAAATCTCTAAGAGGACCTAGTAAGTTAAAACTAGAATTAAAGCTATAGACAGCTTCTTCTCTTAGCTTTTTATTACCTAGACCTTCCTAGCTAGGACAAGAGCTACTACCTACACTTACTTTTTAGTAGGGAGATAGTTCTTTGCTAAATTTTCTTTATGCTTTATAGTAGTAAGGAAGTTTATAGTAGTAAAAAGTTTAAAAAACTTTTTCTTAACGTACTCTAGCACTTATTTAAGTTAATTATAAGTTTAAAGCAGTAAGACATACTAAACTTATAAAAAAGCACTTCTTTTTCTACTATACGCAATAAGCATATTTCTTAGACGTTTTAAAGTTAAACTAATATTTAACTCTAAGAACGCCTTACGCAAAGGCGCGCACTAACTGTAGGTAAATAAAGTAATACGCCTCTAGTAAAGCTCTTAGGGGGTAGCGTAGTAGTATAGTGTATATATATATATATATATATATATATATATGTGTGTGTGTGTAGTGTTTTAGAGAGGCAGAAAAATTAGACACAACGTATTATTATAATATTAAAATAGCAAACGCTTAAGGCTAGTTTAATATAGCTTTAAGTTATAGTCGCGGTAACTGCCTATTAAAAGTCTACAACAATAATAAAAAGACGTTATAAAGTTAATAAATAAATAATAAACATGTTAAAGAATATATACAGCTACAGGACTAGCTAACTACTAGGAGAGAGGGTAGTGTAATAAACACGTTATAACACGTTATAACTCTATTACTTTTACTATTATCTCTAAGTCTTACCTGTATTAGACCTACTCTAGTCCTAGCCTAGAGCGTAGGTATAAAGACAGCTTAGGACCTATAGTTGCTTTGTAGATTTTTAATATCCTTTTGTATAAGGCTTATAAGTATTTTATTTAAATTAAGGCTTATTTGTAGATCACAACGCACTCCTATATGCCTTGCCGTAATCCCTTCTGCCGATACTAATCCGTAAGTCTTGCCTACGCCGTTACAATTAGAACTTACTTTAAAAATCTAATTATAAAGTAGGTTTTTAAACTAAACGTTAGTAAGTACGCTACCTACAAAAAAAAAAGTAAGTACTTTATAATACTTACGCTTTAAATAATAGTAACTTACTTACAGTTAGTTAGCTAAATTCTTTTCTTTTTTTTCTTTTTTCTAAGCTTATAATAACTATTTATAATAAAATCTTACTTATTATAAAGCTAGTCTTAGGCAGGGAGCCTTTATGAAGTATTGCAGGCTCCTGCTGCGGTAACGTACGTGTTATTACCCTCCTCTACCTCCTCTACCTCTATCGCAATCTTGTTGCCAGCCATAGGCTGGCAATCGCTGTTGAACACGTTTTAATTAGTGTCGTTTTTTAGTACCTTTAGCAAATTTTTTAACCTTGATTTTGCTTAGTGGTCTAAGCTTTTCTGCTCTAAGCGCTTAGCGCGTAGACCTCATCTACTCACTGTTTAAATTTCGTTAACTACACACAATCTTTTTTTGACTTTTGCGACTAATTAGTAGAGAGCAGCTGCTTTTTACTTTTTTAGAAAACCTATTTTAACTACAACAACAACCACCCCCTTTAATACCTTATAAATAAATAAAGCTAGTCTTATTAAAGTTATAAATATGATTATTTTTAATTTCCTACTTCTGTTTTATTATTTATACTAAGCTAAACTAGCGCTTAATAAGCGCTAGATCTTTACAGGTAGCACGCTAGTAATTATATAGCTAGCTCTAGCGCATATAGAGCTTAAGAGTTCTCTTCATAAACTTATTAACTTAGTCTTTTTTAATAAGCTTACTATTGCGCTTATGTAGTAGTTTATTAGCTATTTCTTAAATAGTAGCTTTTATAAGGGCAAATTCTCTTATAGACTTATTAAGAATACACTTTATAATAGCCTTCTTTTTTAATGTATTGATTTTTTAAGGTGTTAAAGGTACCGAGGTGGACGGGCCAACGCGCAAGACGGGCCAACGCTCACCCCACTAAAACAACACTACCACTTCAACACCTAATAACTCCACTAATATAGATCTGATCTAGAAAGCAATTAATAAAATTAATTTACGCGCACTAGGCGCATCTTTCTTGTATACAAAGTTTGCAGAAAAGTATAGTGTAGTATAATTTACGCTCTCTTAAAGATACTAAGGTGTTTTAACCTTACACAACCTTAAGTCTTAAAATTAAATAGCTCTCTACCTACAATCGGCGCTAGAGCTCCTATAGTATATTAAATAGCTTACTAGGCGAGGCCTTTTACTTACACAAGCTATAATACAAAACTTCGCCTTATAAATTGTAAAAAGAGAAGTTAGAATATACTAAGTTAATTACTTTGTCTACTAGTACCTTAATAAGCTTATTTTGAGATAGACAATAAGCATAAATAATAATTGCTATAAAGCTAATTCTAGAAGAAAGTATAGCTTATACTTTAATCTCTTACGCAAGAAAATTAAGTAGTACTATATTAAGCTGTGTTATATATATAATATAGATAAGAAGGGCTTCCTCTTTAGTATCCTAAGAAAATTAAAAAGAATCTTTAGTAAGCTCTTATATAAGCAGGGAAAAAAGAGGAGTACTATTTAAGATAGCTTGTAAGAGTAGATAACACTTCTAGCCTACATCTATACTAATAGATTTTACCTAGCGCCTACTCTTATATATTAATTAACCTTAGGATTAATACAAGACACTTAGTTATAAGCCTTTAATTTTAAAACTTATTAAGTTTAAATTACTTTATTACCTTCTAGCTAGATAAATAATAATATTAGTCTTACGAAGCTTAAATAGGTGTTTAATTATAATACTAAGGTAAAAGCTTAATCCTTCTATTAATTACTTATTTTAGACAGCTATAAATTTTACTTTACTAGAAATTTTATTAAGTACTATAGGGGTAGCTGCTTTTCACTTTTTTTGGAAACCCCATTTTGACTACAACAACAACCACCGCCTTTGACACCTTAAAAAATAAAAATAAAAAGTACTATAGTTAGAACAAGACTCTTTTTATAGTTTTTCTTTTTTATTTAACTTACATGCTGCAGCCTCTTAATATTACCTTATTTAAGCCTCTCTTATTAGCTTACTAGGCTAAGATATTTAGATTTCTAGAGAGGAACTAGGGCCTTACCTTAATAAGTTAGAGGGATTTCTTTTACTTTTTTTACTAAGCCTAGCAGGCCTTCTTTAAAGAAATAATAATTCTCAAGGCCTTTAAAGCTATAGGCCTCTTACTCTTTAATTTTAAAGTTATATTAAAAAGGTTTAGTATTAAGAGCCTTTTAAGTAATAGTAAGTTCTTAAGCTTAAGTGCTTTAAACTAAAAGAAAGTTAAACGTCTACTACGCAAAGTAGTAAAAAATTAAGGTAATAAATAAGCTTAAAGGCTAAGCTAAGTTTATTACTAAATTTTAACTTAAAAGACTTTTTTTAAGCATAAAGTTAAGGGCCTATATAAAGCTCTAATTAATAAAAAGACGCGTAAGATATAAGAGAAGCCTTTTTTACTTTAGGAGCCTAAAGAGTACTAAGGTAGAGCTATAGTTTAGTCTCTAAGGAAGGTAAAAAAAGCATGTAATTACTAGCAGCTCTAAAAGCGCGAAAAGGAGTAGGTATAATACTAAAAAGCTAAGATAAATAGGCATTATAAGGAGATAAGGCAGGCAAAGAGGAAGAAGAAGGAAATAAGGCAATAAGTAAGGGCTACAGCTTAATTAGTAAGAGAGAAGGAGAAGGCTAAGAGGGCTACTAAACAGGCCTCTAGGGCAGCTGCTTACAGGGCTGCAAAACAACTCTAATAATCTATAAAAAGTTTTTAAAAGAGTAAAAGGAGCAGCCTTAAAGCTCTTAAAAAGGTTACTTAAAAAAAGAAGCCTATTGTAAGCCCTACAGTGTTGTAGTCAAAATAGGGTTTCTAAAAAAAGTAAAAAGCAGCTACCCTCTACTAATTAGTCGCAAAAGTCAAAAAAAAGATTATGTATAATTAACAAGATATAAACAGTAGGTAAATAAAGTCTACGCGCTAAGCGCTTAGAGCAGAAAAGCTTAGACCACTAAGCAAAAACTAAGGTTAAAAAAATTTACTAAAAGTACTAAAAAACAACACTAA
Source organism: Alternaria gansuensis (assembly GCA_009289805.1). Taxonomy (NCBI): domain Eukaryota; kingdom Fungi; phylum Ascomycota; class Dothideomycetes; order Pleosporales; family Pleosporaceae; genus Alternaria; species Alternaria gansuensis. Next base: position 122,516 of record WBOK01000088.1, on the reverse strand, counting down.
CTAAAACGTGTTTAACAGTAATTGCTAGCCTATAGCTAGCAATAAGATTGCAATAAAGATAGAGAAGAAAAGTAAAAATATATACATTACTGCAGCAGAAGCCTATAATACTTTTTTATAAAAGCTCTCTACCTACTACTTCTTACCTTTAGAATTTCTTACACTACACAGTACTATATATAAATAACTTAGTAGAGGGTAGCTGCTTTTCACTTTTTTTAGAAACCCCATTTTGACTACAACAACAACCACCACCTTTGATACCTTAAAAATAAATATAAATAACTTACATACAAATAATATAATACTTAGACTATTTTTTTCTTAACACAAAGAATAATAGCTTATATTAAATAAAGTTAGACCTTATGCTAGCGTTTACTATTATTAAGCAGCTACCTTTATTAGTTAAAAAGAAGCTAGTAGTAATAGTCTTTATAGTAGTTAAGTTAGTGCAAAAGTTAAAATATAACTATAGTTAAAACATCTTTAATGCGTCTGGTGTTATAAATATTAAGGTTATAACAAGGACTATAAAAGGCTAGTTTAGCTAGTACATTATATATACTACGCATGTTAATAGTCTAAGTATAGTAAAAGTATATTACTTTAGCAATTTCTTTTTATATAAATATAACTTTAGCAAAAAGACTTAAAAGTAGCTTTATAAAAAGTAAAAGCGTGTTAAAATAGCTATTAAGCAGCTAGAATAAACTAATAAATAGGAAGATTTTATAAATTGCCTTTAAAAATAAAAAAGCTATATATAAATAGTAATACTATTGTTCTTTATTTACATTTAAGAATAGGCACTAAACGCCGCAACTACAATACTACTAGAATAATAACAAGATAACAGAAGTTGTAGTTAGTAGTAAATAGTTAGCAGTAAATAGTTATTAGTTAAAAGGGTTAGTTAGAAGGATATTGCGCATTTTTATTTTTATTTAAATATACAACACACTAATTGCGTGCCGGCAATGCTAAACAAGAGGGCATAAGCCTAGATACCTGTTATTAGTAATAAATCTTTTTTTACTAAAAAGGTGTCTACAAAATGTGTAGTCACATTAAAAGGTTGTCTTAAAAGGCCGAAGCTATTCTAATGTATTTATGCGCTTTACGTGCGCTACTTAGTTACGTCGCGTACGTTTCTTGTTATATTATTAGGCTAGCGTTCTTTAGGGGATATTATATAGCTTTATAGCTTAATTAACGCTTTAAACGTGTCTTGTATTAAGATTAAAGATAGCAAGCTGGATATTAGCTTCAGTATAGGATAAATAACGCGCTTGTAGTTAAGACATAACGCGAAGTTAAAGCGCAGATGTCGCGCTTGGTGTTCGCTTAGCCACATACCGGGTTAGCCACCAACCCGGGAAACACGTTACCTTTAAAACCTTAAATAATTCAAGTAAATAAAGAAATAGTAGAAAAATAATGTATGTTTTATTTATTATAAGCGCGTATATAAGGCTTTAGAAATTACCTACACTACGTATATATAGCCTTAGAAACTACTACCTACACTACGTACGAAAGGCTCAAGAAACTACCTAACTATATACATAAAATTTTTATATACACTTATGTTATGCTATTATATACACTATTACGTACTGCGTTATTTATGTCACCTTAAATAATCAACGACAACTGACGACGACGGACATATATGACGGAAGCTGATATAACTGATGCAGCAACCCTGCCACTGACTATCTCGCCATCCCCCGCTCAGCAACTCACAGGCTCTCTATCCGACCCATCCGCCTCTTCCTCATTTGCGGGAAAAGTTGCAGCATCCCTGTCAGGTCTTGATTAATATACGTCCCCTTCAAATCTCGCCTCGTCGTGAACACACGCAAGGTGCCCGCATGTATTAATGTAAAGTACACCGGGTCAAAGGGAATAATCGGACACGCACGGGCCATATATAGCAATGTACACAGGATACTTTGATGTTCGCGCTAAAACTATCCGATTTTTTCCTTTGACCCGGTGAGTGCGTAGGGAAAGCTGGTACCAGATCATACTAGAGGCGTATGAGGCCTGCCTCACGTTCTTCGTTTTTCTTTACTATTTACCAGAACAAGTAAGATGTGAGCGAGGTGTTGAACGCTGTTATTGGGGCCCTGGTAGGATATTGCAGTGTTAGAGATGGGAGCATGGAGCTAGGATGTGAGGTAGCGCGGTTGTGGTGGTAGTGAAGGTTTGCTAGCTGCGTCGGGTTCGATAATGGATCTCGGGAAGGTCCGAAATGAAATCTTGGAAGGCAATGTGCGCCCGTGTTGGATACGAGAAAAAGAAACGAGTGTATCGATGGCTGAGCAATGTCCAGTTGCTTTTGCAAAAAAGAAAAACACGGTGACAACACTACTTCTAGATCTACGGCTTATGCGCAATTCTCTGCTTTTGGATCAAGAAGCATCGCTTCCTCACCCAATACGCAAAAGAAAGTTTTAACACGCGACACAAGATCTCGGAAGAATCGGCATGCCAGCTCAACGTCCTCGACCACAATTTGCTCATCCTTTAAGAACCGGGGCTCGGGTTGCTTCTGAGCATCCGCTGCAATGTGATGCGCGTTGTCACGTCTCACATCATCCTAATACTACCGCGATAACGGATACTTAACCTTGTTAGCCAAGGGTTTCGACTGTCCCCGCCATAGGCCCGCTTTGTAATACAGACTCCGCGGCCTTGCTCAGTTTCATCGTATAGGACCCCAAGGAAAAGGCTCTAGGATATATGACCAAGACAACAAGACCAATCAATAGCATGCTAGTCTAGTCCCGGTCTTTCACTCCATGGTACGGTACCCCTAGGCTCTCCCCACACATACACACACATTCCTTGCCACAACGTTGCCCGTTCCAAATCATTGCATTCACGGACATACTTTTCCCCACTCTTTTTTCATCTTGCTCCGAACCCCCCCTCCCCCCATAATCCACTCTATCGCATACACAAAAATCTTGCTTTACTTTTTCCCTCTCAACGTCTTCAGCTTCATGTAATGTATCATTTTAACCAAACTTCAACATAATTATCATTATTTTCATTGTCAATCAAGATTCATAACATAGTAACCTGTCCATTATTTTGTGCATAAAGACCGCGGTTCAAGTGCTCTGGTTTTTCTATGCATGCATGAGGCCTGGCGTGGATGTGCATGCCTTGTCACGCCATTTTCTTTGCTTCTTGTGTATATAGTGCAAGGATAGAAAGTTCACATGATGGCTAAGAGTGTTGTTACTATATGGTCGAAAGGATAGGACGAGACGCTTGGCTGTGATGATTAGTCCTGTCAGCTTGCTGTCAGCCTCAATGCGATATAATTTTCGCTTGTTTGTTGTGGAGTCGATTCGCCAGGGTAGATGCGTGGAGAGTGCGGGCAGAGCAAGGCGTGAGAAAAGAGAGTACAATCCATGTCTTAACCACATGTCGGCGCTTCCAGGACGGTTGAAGAATTAGGAATTTGTTTGCTATCATTTGTTTAATAATTGGAGTTTTTAATTTCTTGTTGTTAAGCTAAGGTTTCACATTTGACAACTCGTAAATATGCGTTCCGCAGGGCAATGCCATGACCACCTTCACGCACGCACATTAGTATTTTTTGTCTCAGCGTATTGTGCGGTGACGAAACCGCTCCCAATCGTCTGATTACCTTCCATCGGGACTACATGAATCAGTTGTCTGTACATCGTGGGCAATGATCGACACTGTCATGCGCATTGCAGCCCCAGAGCTTGACCACGACACGGGCCTGTTTTTGTGGTTTACTCAGCCGCCCAAGTATTGGTAAGGTTTGATTTTTCAGCGAGCGTGCACACCTTGGTACTGCAGTCTCAACTTGATCTGAATGGCCTTGATGACGATGTTCGGCTCCGCCGGCTCTTTAGATCTTATTACCATCATCATCCGACTAGACCGCAGAATCGCCAGATCAACAATACGATGCATTGCACAGACGACGATGACGCGCATGCTGACGGAACCCTTTCGCATCGAGGCGCTCGTGTGTTTTGTCGCATGTCTCTTGGGATGTTGCCTGTGTCGCTGTCACCAACCTTGTTCGCGGGCCGACGAACGGCCATGACGGGCCTTCTTCAAGGTTGCTCCTTGTTCTAGGCTCGGCGATATGAGTTCCCATGACTTGCATGTCAGAGCATTTTATCCTTGACTGTGAAGGGTTCCAAGAAGGATATATAGGAACTTTTTGTCGATGCACGTGGAGTAACAGAAGGGAACGATGTTCACTGCGTCTAGAGACCGGCATCGTAGCTACGCTCGTAATGCTTCGGATGTTAGGGAACGCCTATCCTGGTATGGACGATCGTCTTGATCGTGCTAAGCAAATCCGACCCGCGTACATCATTAAACTTTTGTCGAGCGATATATGAGGTGGATCGCGAATGCAAGATGCGACTGTGACAGTCACGACTTGGAAACCCCTTGTTCCATAGTGCTCCGGCTAGCACGATACCGTACAGTAGCATCATGAATGAGACAGCATCCGTAGTGACGCCCAGTTGGGAATACTTGCTCGAAAGGCCACTATTCAGCATGGCTGTCGGGAATTTGCGATCCATCCTTAGCATGATGGCATATATATCCACAAAGTGAGATTTTGAGTCCAGAACCTGAACGAGGTATCCAGCATGTGCCATACCCCTTCCATTATGCCGCGACATTCGAATGAATTGTCAGCAACGCATTAGCAGTGTTGGGTAATACGCCGAAGCCTACACGGGAATAATATCGGTTCGTACATATCGTGGAAATAAGGCCTCATGTCGTCGATGAAGACATTGAGTTTAATGAACGCCGACGTTGACGGCTCGCAGCTGGTCCTAGGGGTTGCGTTGATGTAGCAGTCACTCCAGTCGAAAGCTGATGTAGAGAAACACCTATATGGTAGGGCGCGGATTCATTGCATGTCCATCTCGTCGTCGTCATAGTCGGCTGTACCAGAGTAACCATTCTCTGCCTCCTCTCTGTCTCGGTCTTTGCGTTGCTGTTCTCGTGAAGCTGTAATCTTCCTGCTGACTGTTAGCACCAATCGTGCAATTTATTCCATGATACGCACCTCAACCCATCAATGACACCAGTAATGAACGTCCTTGCCTCCCCTACCTCCATACCCCCTACACCGTTCATCTTGAAACCACCTCCCGCATCAAGTACGTCTACACCGCTTCTAAGTTTAGCCATTCGTACTTCCCTCAGACCTCGCAGCAGTTTCCGCACGCTGTCTGGCTCTTCGAAGTCGTCTGAGGCTGTTTCGAGCAGCATCTCTCCTAGTTCAAGCCAGTGATATGGTAAGGCGTCTGGCGCTCCTCCCGCTGTTGAGTGGGGTAGGAATGGTGGCGAGATAGGGAGCGTATTATTCGAGGGTTGTGGTGGCAATCGAGGAGGTGGAGAGAAGGTCTCTGCGTATTCGATTTCGTGTTCGAGAATGGCATTAAGAGAGTGCGTGTTGAGCCATGGCGGTGGGAGTATGTTTGCGCGGCGCTGGCGCTTGAGGAGTAGGGCTAGCCACAGAGGAATTTCTGTTCGGTGCGGAGGAACAAGAGGTTTGATAGACCCCTAATCATCATCAGAATAATTATACTATACACAATGCCAGTATCCAAGTGATCTTGGCGGGGTGTTGGAGGGGCACACATACACCAAGAAGCTCCAGTCCCTCAAGTCTCTGCCACGGTATGATAGTGACGAGCTCCATCTCGCAGAGGAACGCTATTTCTGGAGGCATCAGCCCCGGTGGAAGCGGCAAAGCCATGTTGCGACGCGTGATGTCGAGACTACGAGTTGTACTTTCAGTTTTGAGATGCAAAGACGCGCCCGGACCGCGGTAAGCTAACCTGATTAGGATCATCTGCATCTTCCAGGCTGTCCACCGACGTGCAACACCATCGCTTCTGTCAAACAATTGTTTAATGTTTGGGTAGTCGATTAAAGAAGACCGATGCCTCTATTACTCGAGGTATGGGCTCCGCCCAGCGCTATTGCATTCATTGTCTATACTACCATCACTTGGTATGGTAGAGTTTTACGTGAAGTTCCAAATCCCTACCTGGTACGTTCCAAAACTATCCACATATTCTGATAGTAACAAATAATAATTAGGATGAGTACTTCCACATTCCTCAGGTCCAGAAATACTGCAAAGGCGACTACTCATGGGATCCAAAGATCACCACACCGCCTGGCCTGTACGATCGCCTCAACAACTGCTTGCCAAACATCACTAACGATAGAACAAAGATACTTGGTCTCCAAGTTCTTGAAGCCCTTGTTAGGCTGTGAAACATCTTCTTTACGTATCCTGAACGCCGAAGCTCTTTGCATCATAATGATCTTGAGCTATGGCACCCTGCGCCTTCTACGAAAGCGTGATGACCCCGACAAAAGCTTACACGAACACGAAAACAATTCGAGACGCGATCTTCCTGCCACAGATACTAGCTTCGTGGTTGACATCCATTCTGCTCTTAATATTGCGCTGTTTCCTCCTCTCTTCTTCTTCTCGGCGTTGTACTACACAGATGTGATGTCAACTTTGGCCGTGCTATTAGCGTATAGTGCAAATTTGGCACATTCCATGTCGAGTCGACCTATTTTGGAATATGCCAGTGCAGTGACACTTGGTGTTGTTGCGCTTCTCTTTCGACAGACCAACATCTTCTGGGTAGCCGTGTTTCCTGCTGGGCTCGCGGTCATCAATGCATTGAAGAAAGACGCGCAGTCTGCTATCTCAAATAACGCAGATCTTATGTCAGGCATACAAGCCAGTTGGAACGATGGCACCATATACGACTGCCCGATTCATGGCGCGGGTCTTCAGGGTATGTCGAATCATGTGTAGCTATCAGAGCCGAACACTAACGAATTGTTAGACGTTGTTCTACTTGTGCTGTCTTTGGTTATTGCAGTCTTGCAGAAACCTCTGATTGTACTCAAGGTCGCTTTACCCTATATCACTCTTCTAGTTCTATTTGCTGGCTTCATAGTCTGGAACGGCAGTGTGGTCCTCGGTAGGCATAATTCTACATCTTCATCTGGACAAAGAGCTGACATCGATAGGGGACAAATCCGCCCATACGGCTACCATTCACCTTCCACAGATGCTCTACATCTGGCCTTACATTGCGTTCTTCTCGGCACCTTTACTTATTGGGCCCCTGCTTAGACCTGCTGTCCCGTTCTTACCAGAACGTTATCAGACTATGTGCCACGAACATTTCAACACCTCTTACTACGGACTTCCGACAATTATTACAACTGGGCTTTTCATAATCGGCAGTTTCCTCGCAGTCCATTTCAACACCATCATACATCCGTATACCCTGGCCGATAACAGACATTACGTCTTCTACGTCTTCAAGGTGCTTCGACTATATCCAGCGTTGAGATATCTGGCGATCCCAATTTACTATGTATGTGCATGGACTACTGTCCAAACGCTTGCTTCACCACCTAGGGCTGTATTGCCGAAAAAGGGACAAGCATCGCAGGGGAAGAGTAATGTCAGCCTTTCCAAAGTCAAGGTTGACCACCAGCCCTGCCAGATAAGCTTCGTCGTTATATGGCTAGTCACTACTGCGCTCTCACTCGTCACCGCTCCCTTGGTAGAGCCCCGTTACTTCATCATCCCGTGGATCATCTGGCGACTGCATATGCCAAGCAGCCAAGCAGCCCTATCGAATAATAGAGGATTCGACGTACGGATGATCTTTGAGACGGTTTGGATGCTCGCTATCAACGCAGCTGTTTCATATACGTTCTTGTATCGTACATTTACGTGGCCTAATGAGCCTGGAAATCTACAGAGGTTCATATGGTAAATGTGGATGTAGAACAGCGGAGAAAATGTACAAGTTTTGGACACGTAAAGAACACTAGGTAGCATGCTCGAAAACGAAGTTGCTTCTCGACGGCTGCCGCAAACAGAGTGGGGATTTGTCTCGGTACTATTTGGGTCGCTTCTGAGAAACAATAGCTGTCATCTCTTCAAATACAAGGCACGGTTTTTACCAGATGGTTCCCCCTATCTCAAAGTCTTCGCTCTACGTTACAAGCGTGCGCGCTCTCACCACGCTCCTTTACCCGACTTTCACCTTGCCCGGAGTTTTCCAACTCACCTGAAATTTTTCAAAGCTCGAGAAGCTAACCCCTACAAGAAGGGTAATTTACCAGAGGTATTCGCTGTCTTCATGCGGAGTGGGACAAGTACCGAGGGACTGGGTTTCGGGAATACTATGGTACTTGGTGATAATACTGTGAGCTTTAGTACTGTTTCCTTGAGGATCTATAGAGTCGTCTAGCGGCACTCTTTCCACTCTCATCTTGAAGTTTGCAAAGCAGCAGCAGCCTGGCAGTAAATAAAAAAAATTGATAGCAAAGAATGGAAGCTTGACTAACATCTTAATTCGATCTTCATGTAATTTATTTTAATTGTACAGAACTCTTGAAAACATAGTCAGGCTCACTCAAACAACAAAAACGCCCCCCAACTCATCCAAATTGGTCGTCTTCACCAGTTCCCTTTCCCCCAAGTATATTTTGACGGTCCATTCTTGATTTTCTATTTTGCAACCTTTCATCATCTTCAACCCAGCCATGCGCGCCGTGGTCACTCTCCACACAACTGATCTGTGGATAGCACTAGGTGCGCCCACCGTGCATCCAACCAACCATTCGAACATGCATCCATCCATCCTATGTCTCTCCTAGTTCTTGCCGTGGTGCTGCTCAGCACCCACTGTCAACCTTAGCACGAAGTTGACAATGACCGCCGCGAAAAGCGCAATGGTCAAGATTGTAGGACCCAGCCTGTCGTCGAAGCCGCCCTGGCCCCTGAGCCTTATACTCCTCGCGCGCCAGTGGAAGGTAAAAAGGGCGTAAATCATAGCCATCATGGCAACGAGGGTGAAGAGTCCGGCGGAGATCTTTCCGATCTTGTCGCCAAAGTTAAGCAAGCCGATTGCGAGGCCGCCAAGGATGACGGTGAAGTTGAGCCATGAGAGGAAGGTGCGCTCGTTTGCGAAGAAGACTTTGGGCTCGACGCGCGTGGGGAGGGCGATGCGCTTGCCTGCGAGGAAATGTTAGCAGGCGGCCTGGGAGCAGGAGGGAAGGACGCGACGTACCGGGAGCGGTTTGGAGAAGCGGTTGGGTAGACATGACAATGGTGGTAAGAGCCCCACTGGTATTGCGACGAGAGCTTTCCGAAGGTACTTTTGACGCTGGTTATCGGACAATTGAGTGGTGCTAAGTGAGCCAAGGTTCGATGCAGCTTCAGACAAAGATTCTCGTGGTAGGAATGGAGTGAGGAAAACAGCGCCGTCAAAACTGTCGCTGAAGCGGGTCGCGATGGGAAACCCATGCAACATCGCGACTTTTCTGGGCCTATCAAAACGCCCACGTGACAGCGTTGCATAGGGCGACGCTTATTGGCTGTGAGGCTGCATGCGGGGGTAGCCCAGTCCCTTTGTGCCACCTGCGCACCTGCCACGTCTATCCCAACTCCGGCCGCCGACGCTAGCTTTGCCCAAACACTGATCCTGGGGAGTAAACACGACATTCACTCGTCTCACCACACTGCATCACTGTCCAAGACATCGATAAACTTGTTAAACTCCACAATTCACTACATCACTACAAAGCACAGTCGTCACCATGGCCGTATGTATCCGCGTCTACTACGAGCAGAAATAAATGTATACTAACAAAGGACAGTCCGCGTCACCGCTTCCTACCTCTGAGCTGGAGCAGATTGCTCAACAGGTATGCCGCCTTGCATGCGTCCAGATGAGGCTACCTGAACGAGCTAACAAAACTGTCTAGGCCTGCGAGCAAGCCATCGGCTCCGCTGAATCATACGACCACACAAAGGTTGAAGACTGGAACAGCGAGATTATTGTAAGTATTAATCATATCCTCCACGCCAGCGTGCGCAACCATGCACGCACCATGCATTCACTTCAATCATTTGCTGACAGCCACCCCAGCAATACATCCTCAAGACCTTGATCAGCAAGACTACACCCTCATCCGAATCCACCACGCCCGAAACTCCCTCGCAACCCGCCTTCAAGTACATTGCCAACAGTACCGTAATCCAACACATTGGCTCTCCCGCGGAACCCGACAAGCACGGCCGCCGTGGCATGCACAGCGCCGTTGGCGCCTTCTGGAACAACGAAAAGGACGGCACCTACAGCTACAAGTGGGAGGCTGCCGAGAAGAAGGGCATGGACATTGTCATTACCATCACCTGGATTGCTATCTAGAAGGATAATAGCGCCAAGGGCGTTGATGGTTCCAAGTGTGGGCCTGGGTGTGAGCGATCATATCTTCCATCCAGACGATCGAACAAAGTGGAGAAGACGAGGACGCAGACTATGCAGAATGAAGGGTCAAGCGAGAGCTATGTGAATGGCTTGTTGAGGCTGAGGGCCGAAAAGAAAGCTGGGGGTGTTTTTTGATTGGATATCGCTGTTATTCTTCTTCTTCTTCTTCTTCTTCTTCTTCTTCTTCTTCTTCTCCTTCTTCTTCTTCTCCTCATGGGTATGGCGTTGAAACCTCAGTGTGCATAGTCTTGCGCTTCTTCCCGTCGACATGGCGAAATTGATACCTACTACTTCTTCCCTACCTGTCCTACAGTGTACCTTGTTGGTATGTAATATGTTTTGTTCTATGAGCACACCGACGTGAAATAGGCTTCTTCGTACGTGTTGGAACATCTCGCATTGCATGTATTGAAAGTGGTATCGACTATTTACTCATCTGCTCGTCTACATGGACATCATCGCGTACTATGGCTAGTCGCATTGCGTATCACCATCCCCATCCCCACCCGACCGACCGTGGAAGCGGTGCAGCAGAACATAGGCTCAGTGCGCGAAAGTAAGGATTGACCAGCTTTACTGAGAGCAACAAGATACATAGAAAAAAACAGCAAAGAAGCAGAGCACAAATGCTAGACATCCGCCTTTTGGCTCTCAGCCTGTGTGCCTACGCCATCCGTGTGCGTAGAGCTACTCCGTCCACTCGCGGCTTGCTCCCGCTTGCTGATGAGTGCCTTGAGTTCGTCTGTGGTGCTCTTGCCGCCGTTCTTCTCGGTGATGAGTCCCTTTAGCCATGCGTTCTCCGTCTGCAGTTGCTGGATGGTAGCCTCTAGCTTGGCGACCTTCTCTTGTGCCTCCTTCTGGGACTGCTCGAGAGCCTGCTCACGCTGCTTCTTCTTGATGCGGAAGCGGGCGCTTGCAGCTGTGTTACGGCGACGCTTGTCCTCTTCTGCGGCTACGCGAGCGTTCTCGTCGAGCGACTGTGGCATGACGGGAGCGACATTGTCAAGCTTGCGCTTCTTCGAGGCCTGGTCGAAGCCCTGTGCGACGGGTGATAATGAAGACGCGGGCGAGCCGTAGTTGGGTGCGAGTGGGTATTGGGTAGGCTGAGCGTGCGCTAGGGGCATGGACGGGTCAAAGGCTGGGGTTGTACCGAAATTGTTGAAGTCGGTGAATGGGAAGTCGCCTAGCAGATCAAAGTCAGTCATGGTCGAGTCGCGACGTGAATGTGTGGTGTTCTTCGCTCAGCACAAGAAGCAATTACGTGCTTGCAGTGATGCATGGCTGCATATATACGCCGTCTTGTGAGTGGCTGTGATACAGGGCGTGGGATGACGATGCATGCTACACATAGGGCGGGGTTCGCATGTTTGCATGCGCCTCGCCAGCCTGCCATTGGACGGAGTAATGCGGACCAATCGACATGATGATAGGATAGTTTTTGGAAGATGAAAATGTGCTTACCGTTCAGATGGAAGTCCATGTTCGCGTTGGCGCTAGTGGTCGGGTTGCGCGAAAACTCTCCGTCGGTCTTTAGCGGCTGGATTTGCTCGCTATCAAACTCAAGGCCAAAATCAGCAACAGAAGCGAAGTCGACGCTGGCGTTGCGGACGTTGTCCGCGTCGAAGAACTCTCCGTTCAGGAAGTCGGAGAAGTCCTCAACGGGTGCGGGATCGGCGAGCAGATCCTGCTGAGGCGACAGCTGGTTGAGGTTCGCAATGTACTGGGACACGTTGGGCCCTCGCTGCCCTCTGTAGGCGGACATGGAAGTTTGATTGCTACCCAGACGACGGTGCCGTAAAGTCGCTGGAAGTGGTTGTTGTTGTTGTTGAAGAACTGGGAGATGGTTCTCCGATTGCGCTTGCGTGTCCGAAGCTGATTTTGCGCCGCTGGGTCCTGGGACGACGTTTTGGAATAGTTTGGTGATTTGGTGGATACGCTCTGTCGCACAAACCGTTGGAGAGGGTGCAAAAAGCAAGAGGAATGTGTGCAAGTGTCGTGACGTGGATGAGTGTCAATGTGCGCAGGGCGGTCTCGATCAGTGAGAGCCCCGCGGTCGGTGACTAGAGCTATTAGCGACCGCAAACCCCAGGCCGCGTTTACGCCGAGCCTCACCCCACGTCCTGTCTGTTGGAGTCGCAAACGGGGTCCAGCTTTCGCTCTCCGAGGTTCAAGGCTTCGAATTGTGAAACGACTGGAATTGACAGCCTGTCCTGTTCTAATAGCTAAGTCGCGGAGCACCAGCACGACTGTTCTCTCGCCGTCAGCTCATCGCATGGTTCCCGCGGCACCTGAGCATTCGTTGTTTGTAATCAGGACGGACATCTTGCCGACGCCGAATCACGTTTGAGCGTCTTTATCCGACAATGGACCGGGAATCGGAGCGGATCGCACACCAAGAAGCAGTAGTTCCCATGCGGCATCATGCTATCTTCGGCAGGAAAAACACGATCCATGTCTGTTTGAACTTGGCAAGAATGGTAAAGGAACCCTAGCCATACCAGTGTTGCATGTGGTTGTATGTACAACAGGGTTTGGGGAGCGCCCCCGAGGCTTTCCGTGTGGAAGAGCCGTGAAGTGCGTGGCCATTGGTAATACCTAGTGGTCATCTATGACGGGGTTTAGTAAGACCACTGTCTATCTACGTAGTACGTACTATGTAGCTATGAATCGGGAAAGAATGAACTACACCCAGCCCTAAGAAGGCTCATGATAAGCCTCGGAATTTCTCCAGGATTCTTGCGTGGATGCTGAAGTGCTTTGGAGCGATTCGTGGTGTAGACGTTTGTCGTCGTTGATACCCGGCACCTGGGCATGATGCATGATGGAGTGTCACGTGGCGTGCTCTGTTCCTCCTCGACGCGTCGCGACTACCACTATCGATAACAGCTTCCAATCAACAACTTCCAACAGCCCCTCCATGTAGACGCATAGCGCACCGACGTGATGGCGACCGCCCCAGACTACAAGAACATTCCGCACTCTCACCGGCTGCCCGTCAACCACCGCGAGGTCCAGCGCACCTTCACGAAGCTCTCCCGCCAATCGCTCGTATCGCTCGCGCTGCAATGGCTCAGCAAGAAAAACCGCGATTTTTGCAAGCCGTATCTCCTCAGTGACAGCATAGAGGAGGACGACGAGGAGATATACGAGCCGGCGCAAAGCTATGAGGTGCTTCAAGAGACATATAAACAGCTAGCCGCACGCAAAGGTGGCAGGAGGGAGGTGCTTGACCGCATACTCGAGGGAGATTGGAGACACGGCATATCCATGTACCAACTGGCAACGGCTGAGATACAATATCTCCTCGACCACCCAAATGCCTTGCGCTGGACAGCGAAGCGTCTTACCAAGATACCGAATGCGCGATCACCAGTGACGGACATGGAGGTCACAAACGATTCAGACCACCTCCCACGATTCCAAGCGCAGACCTTCATGTCAAATCTCGCACGAGAGCTGACGCCGCTTATGAAGGCACACTACCTGATTACACGGATAAAAACCTCGCCCATGACGATACTACGGGTCTATATCCACGACTCGCCGTACAGCAACGAAGCCTCGCTGACCGTTGAGTCCCATACCACAGATAGCGCGAAAGCCGTATTCTTCGTATGGCCCAACGGCTCGCCTTTCGTATACTCGTCGCTGGCCACTCTTACTGGCCAGGTAGTTGGAGATGAGGGACGGCACCTGAGAGACATCGTGCAGCAGGCAATACCAAAAGCCTTCTCAAGGCCTTCTGCACGTTACCAACTGACAAGCACGAACTTCACCACCAAGTCACTTGATGCGCTTCTGACGTACCGCGGACCTGGGAGGAGTAATGCCGCAGCAGGTGGTTGGAGCATCTTTCAGGATCATAGTTTTAGTCAGAATGCATTAGACTTCATCACCACACAGAAAGGTGACGGGCAAGAGAAGACTGTAAGCGAAAAGAGCAATACCAACGGGGGATCCAAAGCTGGACCAGGTAGACCCAAGCGACCACTGGAAGGTAAAGAGTCTTCAGAGGCCAAGCGTAGGAAAGAGGTAGCTGCTGGCCGCTTCGGTAACTCTGCACAGCCCGACGATGGTCAAGGTCTTGAACGGTTCGAAGTACGCATCGACGACCCATTCCCGTCTCCATCCAATGACAGTACTACGACGCAAGTAGACGGCGAGACATCAAACCTCGACGCTCAAACTACCAATCGTGCAAGACGCGGCCGATCTTCCCTTCTCGATAGAACCGCGGAAGATCTTGAGAAGATACAAAACGAAGGGGGCTGGGTACCAAATGTGCGTGTCACGTTCCAAGGGACGCATGTATTCGCTGGTATCAGGCAGTTAGTTGAAGAAGGCATTGTAGATGGTGAGAAAATGCCTGGCTGGATGACTGGTGAAGCAGGTGTCACAATAGGTTCAGTCAAAGACGGACGCATTCGGAGCAATGATGGTGTCCCTGGGGTTTAGCGAGGGATGTGAGTTTTCAATGCGCGGCGCTGACAGGTGTTTTTGATATCGATATACCCATTACGATGATGTGGCGCATGGCGTTCTTCTTGCTAAGCAACACGAGATGCTGTGTTGCTATGGGGGAAATTGCGGTCTTAAATTTGTTAGGTCTTTCCAGATAACATGAATAGCGTCTCTGCTTATGTGTTGCAACTGCCTGCTCTTGTCAATCCAGCATCCCAAAATCCCTTCGCACCTTGGGGTCCTTCCAAGGTTGTGTATGTCTACAAAATCTATTCTCGTTCCAAACCAAAACTCTTAACAAGCCACAGCTAGGCCTCTTCATGGCTAGCCGGAAGGATCCGTGTCACGAGACGTATCTGCCTAGCCGTAGAAAATGAGAATGAGGTCATAGCTGCAGTAGTATGCATCCGCGGCCTTGCATTTTGAGGTTGCTATTGAGCGTGGATTAGGTGTAGCTTGCTGTGGCTAGTGCACGGTCTACAATTATCCTCTAGGATTGCGTGGCGGCTGCCGATAGCCGGTAAGGCTGACCATCACTATCAAGGGTTAGAGGTCATGTGTTCTCGTATTTGGCGTACGATAGCGTTCAATCGAACAGGACTGTGAGCACTGCAGAATCAAGTGGGTTAGCAGCATTCGATGCGGCTCACGGTTGGGTCAAGAAAAACGTTTGTCCCCAACTAACTTCCCCTACGTCGAACCGGTGACTCACTCAACCGGAGAAGCTTGGAGGCGGGAATAAGTCTTGACTACATTTCATGGTAAACGTGTTGGTCTTGGCAGGCTTCAAGAGAAAGCATATATACCTCACTAATCCCCCTAGTTTGCATTGATACAACAAGCATTAGTTCCAGATCAACAGCCTCAATACCAGATCAAAACACGATTCGAGACTATCAAATACATTCGACAATCAGCCAACACCCCAACGTCATCATCTTCATTACTCAGTCCCCGACTATTCTGCCGATGACTGACTACAACAACCAACGTATCGACGCCCAAGACTTGACTTTAAGGCTTGACTTGCTCGACCGCAAATCCAACTACATCCATAACAACTCTACCAAAGTTAATGGAGAAACCTCCTCCGACTCAACTCTGCCCCGGCGATGTCCCCGAACTACCTCCATCGACAGCGGCGCCATGCCTCGTTTCACCAAATCAGCAACAATGTCCACGACGGGCACCACCGACTCGCAGTACTCGCAGTACTCTGGCATCGGCGTCATGCGCGCCGAGCCCAGCTCCAAGACACACACTGAAAGTGTCGGCGTCGCACCAGGCGAGTTCAGCAAGCCGCGCGTTGACAAGCGTAGCCGTAGAGACACTCATAGCGGTGTTGAAAGCCGCAAGAGTACCAAGAGTGAGGAGCCCAAGGAGTTCAAGCACTATGGTCGACACAGCAACCAGTGGCTCTTCAACGACTTCAGCGTCACTGATGCTGTGTCCAAGGGCTTCAAGAGGGTCTTTAGCAAGGACAGCAGTAGGAAGGATTGGTAAGAGAATAGGGAGCGTTAGAGACGGCGTTCAAGTAAAGACCATGTCGAACAAAGGATGCGGATATTGGCTTCATCATATTGAGGCAAGGGTAGACAATATACATCGGTACAACCCACCCACTCCATCGCCATCGTTTGCTTCTTTGTCACGTGTTATGAAATGCTAAGATAACCACTTCTTAGCAACGGTATACTCACTGACATAATTCATGAGCGCCATCGCGTACGTAATTGGTCAAGCATGCTTTTACAGGAGTAACACTCTCGAAATATTTTTTAAGAGAGACACAGCATCGTGATGTATTGACAATGAACAGCAACAGCAGTTTGCGTAACAGAGCAAAGAATAGTTGAGAATAACAATATACCAGACTTCATAACAGTCATACAGCGATCTGACTACACTGAACAGAAAATTGATCTCGTGAGATCAGGTATCATTTGCGAAAAAAAAACGCCAACGCTATGGAGAAAACGCTCATGTTGTGCCAATCATGACGCCAGTATACCAGAACGCCCCCATCGTTTACATTGTACCCTCTACTCCAACCCTAAAGCATCATACTCTTCCGGCGACTAGCTGCGCGCTCAGCTCTCAATGTGCTTGTCTCCCTCTCTCTGTCTCGCATCTTAACGTCTTCGATACCATCAGGCTTCGCCCCAAGGTTGTTCGTGCTAGCGCTAGCCGCCAAGCTTCCAGTGCTGGTGGATTTCTTATCCTTCAACCCTGCGTATCGAGCACTCGACGTGCTCCTAGCAATACCATTAGTACTGGTACTTCTCCCTGAGCTCGTAGCACTACCACTTTTCACATTTCCACTTCCAGTGCGCTTGTGCAGTGAAGGAAGAGCCCCTTCCGCCCTTTCCCTTTCGGCTCTGCGCTCTTCCGACGAAGTTGACGTAGAAGAGGCAGGCATAACAGAGTGTCGCCGTGCACTTCGCACTGCTTTGGCAAGTTCGTCGACGCGTATACGCGGGTTAGTTGTCGTATCAGCAGGGGAGGAGTCCGTAATGTCGAACACGGCTAAGCTGTCCTTCTCTTGCGAAACTTGCTTGACAGCTATGGTGTCCTTTCCTAGGAGAGGAAGATCAAGAGATTTGGCAACCACAGACTCCGAGACGGGTTCTACAGTCGATGCAGATACTCTCCTCTTAGCAGTACTGGTTTCTGTGATGAGCGCGGATATGGCTTTCGAGGTCGTGGATCGTTCTTCCGGCTCGATTGACGCAGGTGATGCTTTGGAATCTTGGTCTCTTCTGTCAAGCTTCTGTCTTAACGGGCTTCCTGCTTCGACCTCGTCCTCGCCTCTCTGCTGAGATACTGTGGACACGGGCTTCCAGGCAATTTCGCCGTCCGCGTCGCGCTTGACAAGTGTTGAAGGCACACTTTGGGTTTCCACGCTTGTCCGGCGGTCGATCACCGCATCGACTAGCTTAGCGTCTGGACGTCGCATCTTCACATTGAGACTGGGCTCTTTGTAACTGACTTGAGGACGCGCTCGCCTTCCGGGTCGTCCTGCTTGACCGGTCTGATCTACAGAACTGAGATCTCCCGGTGGTGGTGTATCCTTGTTATCCGGTCGTTGTGTTGACGGCTCAATAGATAGTGGAGAGAGGATAGCTTCTACAGCAGGTGTCTTGGGTGGTAGAGAGTCAAGTGTGATCTCAGCAGTAGGTACAGGCGCAGGCACGGGTAATTGTGGGAGATCCGGGGTGGTATTACGCGTAATGTTTAGTCGGGGGCGACTACGAGATTTGGGTGCTGGTTTCTCCGGTTTCTCTGGCTTGTCTTGAATTGAAGAGCGTTGTTTCTTTGGCGACAAGACTGGATCGGTGTTGACAGGTTCTATCAAGTTAGGTTTGGGTCCGAAGTTGCTTTGGGTGTACTTACTAGCTGAAAGGACAGGAGGTCGTTCCAATGACGGAGGTTTGGAGTCATCATTGGTCGCCTCCATATCCGAAGCACTTGGGGCATTTCGGCGACTAAACCTGAATGCATCGCCCTTGGCTTGGCTTGCTTCCTCATCCTCTTGGACGCTGAACTTTCGCTTCGCTCCAGTACGCAGAGGTTTCGCAGCCGTCAGTTCAGCTTCTTCTGGCGATTCGAAGAGGGATACACGACGTATGTTGAGCTTCGGCCCGCTCTCTCGTCGCTTCTTACGCGTCTCGAGGTTCACCGATAATGCAGGCTCACCATCATCTCCAACTTCTTCACGATGTTCTTCTGCTGCAGGGCTGGGATCGAAGCCAATGGGTTCTTCGTCTTTGAATCGTGCAACTGGTGGAGGACCGATGTCTGGCGATTGGCTGTCCGGGTCTTCTAGTACCTGCTGGAGCTCGTCTGCACTGCACCAAGTTAGTTTTGTGCGTGTCTAAGTATCTTACTGCTCGGGTAGCGATTTAGACGTACCCCACTGTTCTTCGAGGATAGTATTTGTCTTCAGTGATTGTAGGCAGCATGCCATTCTCTACATCCTGCAGACCCAACCCACTCCTCCATTGTCGATCTTCCCCACTCTTCCTCTTCGCTGTCATCTGGCTTTTCCGTCTTCCTTTGTCCTTTTCACTTCCACTCCTTGTTTGTGATAGACCAGCTACTAGACTGCTTAGCTCTGATAGCTTGGCCTCAAGCTGTGTTTTGACAACATCAATCTGGTCGAGTGCTGGACGCGACTCAATGGTGTTGTGGAGGTTCAAGACTTGCTCGCGCAACGCCAAGTTTTCAGCGAGTAGTCGCGAACAGTCCGTTTCGAGGCTGCGTATGCGTATAGATTGGATTGAGTTGGTCTTTGCGAGTTCGCGGTTTTGCCTCAAAAAACGTCGCTTGAGGGCTTCGATGGAATCCGCCGATGGCTGGGGTGCAATCGGCGGCTCGTTGAGACGCGCCATATGCGCAGATAGGTATGTCGAAGTTAATTATAATGCTACGGACAATTGCGCGGTCGTGGCGGCGTCAGTACTGTAGGGCGTCGGTGGATGTTCCTTCTGTGTTCGTCATGGCCTGTTTACATAGCAACAAAGCTAAGTTCAAATAGGTTAGTGTAAAGAGCGCTCCCATGTGACACGAGGGGCATGAACGCGTTCACTTATACAGCCCAATTGCATCTGTTTTGCCGACTGTACAATCTACGAAAGAACATAAATAAAATGCTCTGACACTTCTGTTGTTGTCCGTTCTTTCACAAAAAGGGACCTCCTCAGTAGCGCAGCCCGCAAAGCATAAAACATCAGCCCACTATTTGCGAATTCGACTAGGACTATCGGCGAAAGAAGAGCTGAACCTACATCCACCAGAGAAATGTCAAACTTCACGCGACCCCTCCCTACCCATATCCGTAACCAGTCTATGGGCGGCTCTCAGCAACAGTCCCCCGTCTTGCTCGCGCGTATTGCAGAGAAGAAAGCCGAACTAGCAAACTTGAAAGACCTACAAGCACTGAGTGGAGGACTCGCAGACCAGATGCAGCTGCTCGCCGATAAGCTGTCGACTTTATCAGATGGAACAGAAGGTACGTCGGATTTGAACAAGAAGTCTCGAGTAAGGAACGTGGTGGGAATATCATGCTAACCTAGTGGTTGATAAGCGGTCGCAGCAGTCTTATCAAACTGGCATAATGTGCTAAGGGCTATCAACATGGCGTCCAGTAAGTTGTAGACTTCCTGGAAAAAAAAAGTTGCGTTCTAAACTACGACAGCAAAAGTTCCAAAACCAAAAGAAGAGGAAGAGTTAGAGAAGAAGGCAGAGGATGGACCGCCATTGCCCCAGACACTTGTTCGTATTCCTACACAGCATGCGCCTGCGGTAATAGAGCAAGCCAATGCAGTCACAGCAGAGGATTGAGCGTGTTTATGACATGTGTCTGATATCGGATTGAGCTTTTCACGCTGCTGAAAGACCTCGTGAGGAAGAGCGAACCCAAAGGGTTGGCAATTAATGGACGATCGGCTGCATGCCTATGCTCTCACCGTCTAGTCTACGAGCATTGGGAAGCAAGGGAAATCTTGAGGTGCATACAGCACACATGCAGTCAAGCCCAACGTTAGCTGCAGTTGGTCCTACAGCTGCGGAACAGCGTGTGCATTGAAGAACAGTGAAGAAAGCACCAATGAGAGGCAAAGGGATGGGAATAAGTCTTAGGAGGAATATTTGTTCCCAACTTCACATGTGCAATTTTGATGCTACAAGATGATGCAAAGGCATCTAATGTGCCGACATCTAGTAGCGTAATATGAAGTTTTACGAACTATCCAAGTCCATTCCCGGCGCTATGCAATGATGCGGTCCCAATCACAATGTGTCGCATTGACACCCGTAACTCCAAGCAATGAAAATCGTTTTCAAGTCGTACCAAGCGATTCTCCAGGAAGAAGGACACTTTGAGTCTACCAACTAAAGCGCAATCAAAGCTCACTTCTTCTGCTTCGGCATCTTCTCGTAAGCGTTCGGGCTTGGCTTCCTCCGTTGACGCTTATGCTTTTGTGGGGTACTGGAGCCCTCGCTATGACGGTGGACATCATCACAATCATCATGAGCGTGCTGGTGTGGCCGTCTGCCGCGCGCACCACCAATTCTTCCAGCGGGCCTTGCGGTGCTGTTGTCGGGCTCGGAATCTGAGTCTGAGTCTGAAGATGAATCTGAAGAGTCGTCGTCGGAAGACTCGTCGGCGGCGCGGGGCTTGTGATAGATGCAGCAGACTTTGAGTTTGTTAGGACCTCTAACAGCACAATATGTGATTGTGATTTCTATACCTTTGGAAGATTTCTTGCCCATGCCCTCATTGTCAACCACATCTTCCGCCCATTGAATATGTCGACGTTGTGAGGGCTCTGCTCGCAGACGAAGCACGCCCGAAGGTGCTGACAGACGCAGGACAGGCTGAGGACGAACTTCCATTGTCCTACTCCCAGAGCTTGGTGGAGCAGTCCTAGCGGCTACTGGGTGAGGCGTGGCCATATTGCTGAAGTGCGACATGTTGCTTGGTAAGGGTTGTAGGGAGATCGGACCCTTAAGAAGTCGGGGCGGCAGTGGGGCGTAGCTACGCAGCGCAGGGACCAAAAGGAATTGCGAGTTCCACGGCTGGGGATCAGTCTTTATCGGGTCCAACGTCAAAGCTTGAGCAGTGCGTTGATAACTGTATCAAAGACAGTAGCAAGAGGGTGTGAGGGATAAGCAGCGAGTTGCTGGCAGGTGATTGTTCTGTGCATGTATGTCTTTGTTGTTCGACGATGATTAGTCTCGCGAGAGGAGAATGGCCAATGCGTCATAGTCCATCGGTACTTCCTCGGCCCAACCCACACCTTACAGCCACGTTCCGACCCCACGATCGCTTCTGTCGGCTTCCATCGCCTATTTACTATATTGCAACACACCTGCCAGCAGATGGTCGTGCATCGTTACATAGGTCACGCTGCATGTATACAGCTGCACGGCTCGCTGTGCACGATTTGCTTTTCCGTCACGACGGTCTATCACTGCCCCTCCGCGGACGACACCATCGTCGGGGCAGACAAGAGAGTGAGTTTCAACACACGATGACGCCCACCTCTTTTGAGGCAAATTTCCCGACCATCGTGCACATTTTACGGAAGAGCTCTAACAGGTCGTTTCTTGTCGGTATAATATAGTAGGAACTGCTTCTGGTTGTATCGAAAGGCTTCCGAGATCGAGCTCCTCCATAGGCAAGTAATCGGTTCGCGTTTTTCCGGCCGGGGATTTCTTGTGTGAGCAATAACAATGAGGTTGTTGGATTACAGCAACACCCACCTCACTTGCTTGAGGCTGAACACTGCCATGGTACAGTTAAGCAAACTGAAAAATTGAAGGTTGTGGTTTACTCGCGCTCCGCTGTTTGGTGATTTCTTTGGCTTTCTTCCTTGGATGTTCACAAACAAGCGCGTGCTCACCGAGGCGATTCAATATCTCGCACGCGGACAAGTTTTCCATATCAGAACGTCGTTCGCGTCAAATCTATCAAAGCATACACCTGGGTACATTGAGCATTATATCGACCTAGTACTTGTCAAGTCCATTTGTAATATGCAGTGTACGTCTACGTTTAGCCTAGTCGACAGAGAATCCAATACGACAGTGTATCCAAGATATCTGGAAACTGGCCTACTAGCCCTGATCGCATTATGAGGTGCTAACCCACTCCTATTACGCCTCGAACTAGCATGGATGTGGAATTTCTACGACCGTGGTTGTTGGCCACTCACATGCGACGCTCAAGTCTCAGACGTTGCACAACTTGAAGGGCAGCCTTTCAAGCGTAACAATTGGGATTAGTGTCAGAGCTTTCGCCTAGCGCAACTCTCTGAGCATTGAGGAACAGTTACATCCACGTGCAGAGAACTGGGCAAGGAGACTCGTAGGGCCCGAAACCGCTACCACCAAGATAGGGTACACATGGAGGAACGAGGTACTTTACAGCCTATCTAATCATACAATTCACATGGTAACCACGTGAGGTCACAGTTTACAACACTGTCCAGGCGGAGTGAGAATCAGTAAGATTTTCAAGCCGTTCTCTAGATATTTATATATATATATATATATATATATGCGCGATGAGGGTATCAGATGCCACTAGGCTGCAAGGGCGCCCAAGAAGATGAGAACCAAGCATGAATGATTCATGTTCGTTCCCGTTGACAGCGACCTCACATGTGGTCATGTCAACATGCGCTTTCCAGACATCAAAAGCCGATGCAAATGGCGAATGATGGGTAATTTCCTTGATGAAGGAATCTAGCAGGGGCGATGCTCGTGGCGGTGAGGGAAATTTGACAGCTCCTTCGCGTGGTCGCACCAGCCTCAACAGTCGTCATATCGTGTACACAGCCGAGTAACGTGCAAAAAGCGATGCGTGGCTGCAACGAAACGCAGCGCAGTCGATGCTTGTGAGTTTCATAAGCCTACGAGGAGTGCCACATGCTAAAAGGGGAAAAGAAGAAATCTGGCGGGCAACGGGCACAATCTCGATAAATGATGGTTGTTAAGCGGAAGCGGGCTTGGGGTAGGCCACATGCAGAACACAAGGCCGTCGTCAAAGGTCGTGCACAACCAACGCTCGGCCGCAGCGGGATCGGGAAATGAAGAGAGCGTGGAGCGCGTTTGTTCTGGACCGGGTCAAACTCCACTGCGTCGGAAAAGGGGAGGATTGCTTTTCTGCGGGTCCTGGGCGACCAGAGGACGAGAGCGGCTAGGCAAGGAAACAGATCGCTGATCTGGTGTGCATCTGGGAATAGAGCACAACGTGTGAACTTGTGAAGGTGGAGAGACGGGCGTTCACAATTAGGGTTCAGGGGCGCCAGGGCGCTCCTGATGCCGCCGTGTGGTCTGGAGGACATCACTGGAACCCTGGCCGATCATCTGCTGCTGGAGATGAACTGACGAATAACGGAACTTTCACAAAAGGGTTCCTGCAGAAGCGAGACCCCATCGAGCTAGGGTCTCCGCATGGGACGCATACACAGGACGAAAATAGTCGGTGCGGCTTAGCTGCCTCCTGAACCTGCCGGCCGGCCACGAGGGGTTTGGCGGTGCAGCGCGACAGGCGGATGTGCAACTGGGAAGATACGAAGACAGGTCTATCGATTGCGTGGAGAGACTCGCGACTGCAGTGAAGACGTCTAGATGGAGTGGGCTGTTGGGGGACTACGCGGAATGCAATCAACGGCCCGGATCAAGGTCAAACGTGTGGCTGCGCCTAACGACAAACGCGGGCCCTTCACTCTCTGTTCTGGCTCGGCGCAACAGGCCTGACCCGTGCAAGGCTTGAGACAAGTGCCCAATCAGAAGGCCTGTCAGCCAGAACCGGAGATCAGGCTCCTGTCCGGCGCCTCATGTACCTTTCGCGCGCCCATCCATCCGTCTTCTTTCCTTCCACTCACCTCTTCGTGGGCCTGTCGCTCTTTTAGCACCCATAACCAGCAACCTTCGCAGCTCCGTCGTATCTTACCCCAGTCGTTCTTTTTTTTTCCCTTGAGCCGAAGATTACTTGGTTGTGCTGCTATAAACCCGGACTAATCGCCGTCCGCTCACTCGACTACCCCGGAACGAGTTTCGCATATACTCTTCTGTCGAAAAGCAGTCACGACTGAGATACGACCGGACGTTGTTAATACCTATACCTTGGAGCTTCGCCCACAATCGCCCACTGTATAGCGTCACGTCGACAAGTACAAAGGACGAGCTCCCCCCTGGTTCCATTACTAGCTCTATCTATTAGGATATCACATGCGACAGACGTCTTAGAGCCATGCCGCATTCACACCACCAACACATGCACCGCGACGTGCTCAATGACAAACACACCGGGTCTCCCAGCAGTGCGAGTCGAGCACGTTACGTGGTCGAGAGGGCTACTCGCGTCCTCGTAGCCCGCACCACCGCAAAATGTGCCCACGAGAGCGATCCTGGCTGCACAAAGCCGACCCAAGTACCCACTATCGCCATCGCACTTGCCATCATGTACGTAGCTTCACTCTGTGATAGTACATGTGCTAATTGTTCTTAGCGTACCTGTCGTCGGCGTCACGGTTGTGCTATTCTTCTTGCATCGCAGAAATAAGAGGAAGCTCGCCGAGGAAGACTCAAAAGACAAGTACAGGTCGCACGACTGGGGCATGGAGGGTGTTGCTAAAGCCGGCAAGAAGGGAGGCCCTGAGATGAGCATTTCAGAAAAGGACATGCAAGGAGGCCATGACCGAGGTCTCTCAATCGAGACCGGAAGCCCGTACATACTGCCCGTTGGCCTGCATGGCTCGAGAGAGTCGTTCCACTCGCTATCGCGTTCCCAACACGACCCCCACGACCCCTACGGTCCGGTGGCTTATCTCAAGGATGACCATAGCGTCCGCAGCGCCACTCGCGGCCCCTACCGAAACGAGACTGGGTCCATGTACACCACTTCGAGCGCGGGAACGAGAAAGGAAGGCCTCCAGGCCGGGCTGCTTCAGAACGCGCAGAGGATGTCGACATCCCACCCCATTCGCGGCGAGTCTTTATCCCCTGACAGCTCACGATCACCTGACAGCAAGTTCCCTGAGCCCGGTATTCCTCTCAGTCCATTGAACCCACGCTTTGAAAAGGAGTCCTCTCCCATCTCGCCTGAGCCCGTCGAATCGCCGTCAGAAGAACCCAAAACCCAGTATGCCACCTTCAAGCCGAACAACGTTCCCGTCATCTCGATCCCTGAGCCTAGTGTCATCGAGAAGGAAGTCAACAAGTCGCCCGCTCAGACTGCAAACGACATTCCTTCATTGCCACGCGTCAAGTCCCAGGCTGTTGTACTAGAGAACACCAACACGCACAGCATCATCAGTACCTCGAGCTATGGTGACGGTTTCCAAATCACACCACCATCCCCAAAAGAGAGCGACCAACCCAAGATTGTTGCACCGAAGCCTCGCTACTCAACCGGTCCCCAGAACGTTGGTCTTGCAGTAGACGACTTCGGCCGCAACACCAACCGCCTGTCAATGAGCCTACGTCCAATGCCTTCCGATGACCCTCAGGAGAATCCAGAGGAGCGTGCCAACCGTATTCGATCTTTCTACAAGGAGTACTTCGATGACTCAAAGCCTGAACCCGCTGGTGGTCACCAATACACCGACTACATTGAGGACTACGGCTCAGAGTACCAAGACGGCACTGTTTTCGACTCGCGTACCGGTGCGTTTGTTGTCGCACAGCCCAATGCTCCCTTTGCAGAGCCCATTACTCGTCGTGCCATGACTCCTCCCCCGCGTGCACCTCCTCGTTTCCGAAGCAACACTGCCACCGGCCCTCGTGGTCCACACATGTCCAATGGCTCCGTGGCTTCCTCACAATACCCACCGCCTCGTGGCATGTCTTCAATGAGCGGACGTTTACCTGCGTCGGTGAAGAAGCCCCTACCCCCACCATCCGCCCTGTCCTCTCTCCCAACACCCGCTAAGCTTACCGAAAACTCCATGGTATTCGACGCCGCCGACTTTGCGCCACCAGTCTCGTTCCGCGAGAGGCAGAATGGTGTACGACCAGACAGCCCTCTTGGTGCTCCCAGACCTTACAGCCCAGCTGTGCGACCACACACGCCGCTCGTCGGCTCTTACGACGAACTCCCCGCGCTGCCCAGTCCTTACCTGATGCGCAAGTCTGGTACCTTTACTGCGCTTGACTTCGCACCACCTGGTCGCATTCGCGACCCTGCCGGCTCAGGTGCCTCAGATGCTGGATCTATCCGATCAAACCACTCTGGTATCTCGGCAGCCGGCAGGTTCGCAGTTCGCAGCGGGGCCAACCGTGTTAGCAGGATACCAAGGGACGTCATGGGCACCAAGGATGACTTCATGGTGCAATTAAGACCACGGATGAACATGGTAACGGGCGCCTAAACTTGTCGCAATTTCCTCGTCACATATCTTTGACGACGGACACATCGGCTCGCTGGCAGAGCTTTCCCCTCCCACTCGACCGAACATAAAAACTAACATCATGCCGACTTCTCTGTACAATGCTTTTCAGCGGCCCTGACGATTTCTTTGGTATCGTGACATAGATATAGCGCGCGTTGACTACTCTCCATCTTCACATCATTGCAACCACCTGTACGGACAGCTTGTCCTGTACTCTTTCCATTTTTCTCCATCGCGGTTGTAACTCGATCGACCGGCAGATTACGCGTTTTTTTAGGGCGGTTTAGCGATGCGTTGGCGTTTACCAATGTCTAATTTTTATTCTTCTACGCGGCTGCGAGATGGTGAAGTTGAAGTGTGCAGAGGGTAGCTTGAAGGTTTGGAGACGACGGAGGCTTGGTGATGGAAAGTGATCGATGGTAGAAATCGTTTGAGCGATTGTGAGATATCTAAGTGGAGCACGTAGAGGAATGGAAAGAGAAACTACTACAAGCACAATTGACTGCGTCTTTTAATGCTTGTTCGCACCAGATGCAGAGGGTGATGTTCGCTGTCAGAAAGAGCGCGTGTCTAGTAAGGAGTGTCAACGTCCAACTGTGCGACAGGGTGGATTTTCTTTTTTTACATGCACCTCTGCCGTGCAGATCTGAAGCCTAGCGCCAAGTCAAGTTACATCATCCGCCATCACGGAAAGAATGATCGACGCAAATCATCAACTCCGCTCCCACACTACCCGCAAACCTCGTACACTTACATTTCCTTTGTTTAATCCGCATCGAGTTCCCCAATCACAGCCACAGAAGCATTGAACTCGACCCCCCCTAGCCTCCCCTCGTGGACAGTCAGTCCTCCACGGCGACGTCATGACCAGCCTCTTGCACACACATACCGACCAGGCCATGCGAGTAGCAAACGTGCGCCCACGCCGGTGCTCCAGCCGCGTCCGATGTCTAGACCGATGATTTGCTGGCCGACGTCTTAGTCGTGTGGCTTAGTGTCTATGCGAATCGTTAGTAAAGATGCGCCGCTTCGCCAGCGCCTTCTTGCGGTGTCTAGTTTTGCTATTAAGGGTCCTGTACGTCATAGCCCGAGATCTTCAACCAGGCTCCATAAAATACACGGCTGCTGCTGCTGCACGCGCGTATGAGGTTGCGTTGTCGCGGATTCAAGGCATTCTTGGCCTGAAGGTTCATCGACAAAACGTTTCGGATACTCTTTCATCATTGTCCGGGTTCCTGTCTTTGCTTGTTCACTTGTTTCCTTCACTATCTTCCGCTGCTGCAGTGCTTGCTTCTCCCTAAACGCCTGCAAAACCTCCGAATCGCCTACCATGGGCATCTTCTCGCGCCGCCGCAAGTCGGATGATACCGCTGTAACGCAAACTGCCTCAACGACAGTCGCCCCCGAACTCAGCAAAGAACAAATCAAGCGCGCAACCCGCACACGCAAGATATGGGCTCTGATAACATCCTTTTTCCTCTTCATCACTCTCATCTTCTTAATCCTCGTCAACATCGCTGGTGTACGCAACAAGGCTGTCATTAGGGATTGGTACTTCATTCGCCTCGACCTAAGCCATATCGTGCCTGCCAGTGTACCAAACTTTGCTCTCATCAACACCATCGCGCAGACGCTAGGATTGCACGATTTCTACCAGGTCGGGCTATGGGGCTTCTGTGAGGGTTATGCGGGCCAAGGCGTGACGTACTGCAGTAAACCAGAGACATTGTACTGGTTCAACCCTGTGGAAATCCTGCGCAATGAGCTTCTTGCTGGAGCGTCGAGTAAGTTGCTTGCTTTCCACTTTTCTACTCAACCCTAGACATCATGTATTTTCGAAAGCAAAGCAACTAACAATGATGTCTACAGTTAATCTTCCCGCTGACATCAACGATATCCTCGACCTAATTCACCTCGTTTCAAACTGGATGTTCGGTCTCTTTCTCACCGCGACTGTCCTGTCTTTTGTCCTTATCTTCGTCATGCCTATTTCTATCTACACGCGCTGGCTTACCCTCGTCGTCGCTATCCTCGCCTTCCTCAACGCCCTCTTCGTAACAGTCGCCTCCGTCATCGCAACTGTCATGTTCATCATCTTCCGCAACACTATCGGTGGTGTGGCTGAGCTAAACATTGAGGCGGACATTGGCGTCACCATGTTCGCCTTCATGTGGGTGGCAAGCGCTTTTGCTATCTTCGCGTGGCTCGTACAGATGGGCCTCTGCTGCTGCTGCGCGTCGAGGAGGGACGTCAAAAAGGGCAAGAAGAGAGGAAATGAAAAGGCGTACCATATGGATGCTACTGGCACAGAGGCTGGCGGCATCAGAGACACAAACATGGTTGCTGGCGAAACGAACGAGGAGCCACAGAAGAAGGGTTATCAATTCTGGAAGCGATCTGGCTAGGAACCTCTTCCGTCGGCGTCGAAGTTTTTTCGAGAATTCACACACATAGATGTTGACTTGGACATCGAAGTCCCAACAGCATGACCCGCATCCCCACCTGGTGCTGGGTATGCATAAAGAGAATTTCGGATTCTGTTTTCTTTTTTCGAGCCAGCGTGGCGTCGTTTTGGCATCTTTGGCACTTCACAGCACAGCATAGTACAGCGCAGCGTCGGACTTGTGCAGTTGACGCGATATGACATTGATCACGGACATGTTCCCTTCACCTATACATAGAACCTAATGATATCGTTATTCCATCCTCGCGATGACTTCGCATGCATCACCATTATGGTGCAGGTATCTCAGTCGTGACTATCTTATAGTTGAACTCCAAAGCCACCAGGCCTCATTTTACCTTCCCCTGTGCCGCACCTGTATTTATCTTCTCCAACACATCCATATCAATAATCCGCAGCTCTGTCCTTGCCCACAAGATTATCAAACAAATAACTCCAGGTAAGAACCCGCCTCCCACCATAAACCCTTCGCTCCAATCCCTCGCCAACCACACCTCATACAGCGCCAAGAGTCCGCACACAGCTCTATTAATAGGCACAATATAATCGCCTATCTTATCTGCTGTCCCCTTTGAAATATAGGGCACAGGCCGCCTCACACTCTTCTCAGTCGGCTTTTCCCAAGATGGTATTTTGTTGTAGATTCCGTATCCACCAACAGGCTTCTTGTCCTGCCCTTTCCTTTGCGACGGCTGCCGGAGAGTCGAGGGCGTGACATCCACGCCATCTATAAGCTCCATTTGCGTAGGCGGCAACGGTAGGAAGTACAGGGTATACGCTGAGGCTAGCAGACTCGCGATGGCGACTAGACTTGTTGGTAGGGTGGAGGGGACGAAGAGACGCGGTATGTAGAGTAGTGTGGGGAGCAAGGGTAGCGCGAGGAGGAAGAGCGTGTACGTGTATGTTGTGGATGTGTCGTGTGTGCTGAGGGTTTGGAGGAGGGCTGCGCGGTCTGTTCGGTGCTGTTAGCTGGGCGCGTGGGTTGGGGAAGCCGGAAGGGGAAAGTGTAAAGTGTTAGTGTTACCTTGTTCATCCAGGCCCGCTTCTACGGTGTCTTCGTCGTCGGATTCGGAGGGGTATTTGAATGTTTTGCGCAGGCGTTGCGCTGTTACTGTTTCGGCTTCCTTGAGCTTCTCCATCGCTTTCTCGGTCCACGGGATTAGGAGAAAGATGTTGCGCAGGAAGGATAGACGGTATCATGTGTTGTTAGAACATGTGGCTATTGAAAGGTGACTTTTGTGGCCTTCTGCGGGCGTGCGCCAAGGCAACCGGTTGTTTGATTGTTTGGGTCGGAGGAACGGATGACGTTTGTGGGGGAGGGGGGGAGACCTGGACCGGGATGTCTCGCATGCGCCGTGCGAACTTCGACTGTATCACTCCACTGATGTTCCTGCAGTTATGATGGCAAGGTGTGTTACTCTATATCTCTCTCTGCAAGATGAGAGAGTTATCCAAGATCAGCCTTTGGATCGTTTCCCAATCCAACATGCTTCACAAGCAGATACCTTGCATGATTATATCTGCACTTTTCGCCGTCCAACTCCTCGAATGCGGAATATCTCCAGCTTTCCTTCTCATTCTTAAATCGGCCCTGCTCAACAAGCTCTACAAGAGCTTGGCTATCAACCAATTCAGATACACTCCACCACTGCTGAAACTCGCCATGGCTATCATAGAGTAAATATGCACTTCGATCTCGATGCGGAGCCGTCTCAAATCTGGCAAACGGAACTTCTTCAGATATCGCCGTGATTAGCAAAGGTTAAATCTCCTAAGCGCCCGGCCTTCTTGTGGATTGATTTGTATCGTAAGCCCGCTCAATTTGACGCAGCTGTTGATTACTGGCCTTTTTCTCTTGTTTCTGACCGAAATAAATGTTCAGGTGTTATCCTGGTCGAATACATCATTCTTCCCCTTCCACTCCTCAGCCGCCTCTTCATACGTGCAAAACTCGACATCTCCTTCCCATGCTTTCAACCACTTGATCATCCTCTCAATCATGCCGATGACATGTGCCATACCACTAGTATCTGGATGCAAGACCAACGGGAAAACCACTACGTCTTTCTTTCCAACATCATCATGCGTCTCGCTCCTTATCCACTCGAATTTATCCTTCCACATGTTCTCTATAACACGAACGTCGACGTAGCCGTGCGAGTTAGGCACGTTGGGGAAATATTGGAGGGGCGTCATATCCTCCATGTACCAGTTCGCTGGAATTTCAACAAGTGTTTTGGCTGTAGGGGCGCTGGGTTTAGGTAGAGGCTTCATCCAGTCTTTTGCGGAAGCTTCTTCGGTGTACTTTGGCGGGTTGATCGGGGGTAGGTTCGGGAGATAGTATGGTTTGCTGTCGTGGTGGGAAAGTGAGGAGTCGTAGAGGAAAGAGTACTCCTCTAGCAACTCTACGGTACTCTCGCGAAGTTGGTAGAGCGGTGCGCGGTAGCCCAGTGGACGTTTTCCCAATAGTTCCTGGTATAGGCTTATGCAGTGTTCTAGGACCTCGCGTTCTTGGGTTGGCGTGAGTTGTGGGGCGCGTAGACCTATTTCTGCGCCGCTGCTCTTGATTGCGGCGAACTCCTTGGGGAAGGACTCGGCACTGTGCATTGGCACGAACCAGGTTACTTTGTTGGCGATGCCATGTTTAGCGAAAAGTTTGAGGAGTCGTGGGACACCGACATGCCCACTGAAGAACCCCGTACTATAATCTGCGAGGTTATTATCGGGGCGTTGACCAGTGCCTAGCCAGCCCGACACCGCGTCAAAATCTACTGAGAGTAATATCTTGATCTTCGGTTTGTGGCTAGTCTGAGGACTGCTGAGTGATGACATGGTCGGGACAGCCATTGCTGAGGGGTTTCTACTAGCTAGAGATACGCCTTCGGTGGCGGTACCGAATACCTCGGCTTCACCAGCCGCGTTGAT
The DNA here is from genome assembly GCA_009289805.1 of Alternaria gansuensis. Classification (NCBI taxonomy): domain Eukaryota; kingdom Fungi; phylum Ascomycota; class Dothideomycetes; order Pleosporales; family Pleosporaceae; genus Alternaria; species Alternaria gansuensis. The sequence goes on along the minus strand of WBOK01000088.1, from coordinate 90,405 downwards.
AAATGGTGTCTGGGATTCAACAGCAGTTGCTTGCAATCCGTGGACTTCTTCTTCCGACCACACGATGCGACCTTCCATACCGCCATCCACAGAGATACATTGCCCTGAGATATGGCCTGCTGCACGATGGCTTGCCAGGAAAGCAGCAGCTCTCGCTACATCAGTCGGTTGGGCAATCTTTCTAAGCGGAACACTGTAATCGTTAGCGCAGATTTCGAAGAGTCCGCATCAGACTCACGTAGCCTCAGCTTCCCTCCACATTTCCCCCGGGTCGTCCAATATCCCCTCAATCAGCTTTGTATCTACCCACCCGGGCGCGACAGCATTAATCCTCGCACTCTTGTTCAGCCTAACAATCTCGTTCTTCACTGTCTTCACAAGCCCATACTGTAGTCCGGCTTTTCTACTCGCGTACTCCAAATGTCCTGCCTGACCAAAGACTCCACATTCGGACCCCGTCACCACGATACTGACATTGCTGACTTCCTTGCTAGTCTCCAGCTGTGACTTCTCGATGGATTTGAGGAAGTGCTTGATAGTAAGGTAGGTACCACGAACGTTTACAGCATAGGTGCGGTCCCAGAGGTCGCTGGGCATGTCCCAGATGGGGTAGCTAGAGGACTCATCCGTGATGCCGGCATTGGTGCAGAGGATGCTGATGGGTTGTGAGAAATAGTTGATTGCTTGGGAGATTGCGTCTTGAATAGAGACTTCTGAACTAATGTCCCCTTGTAAGCAGTGAAGATTGGGGTTCGTTGAGGCGAGAGGGTTTGGGCGGAGGTCATGTGCGGTGACTTTACAGCCTTGTGCTGTGTGGGTGTTAGCAATGAAGAAGTGTAGAAATGTTCAATTGGGATGATGGTGTCAGCTTGATAGTGGTACTCGATATTGCTGGCAGGTCAGAGTGTGCCTTCCATCTCAGCATGGCCTCACAATGACTTTGAGCTTACCATAGACCTTCGAGACGTTTATTGGTATGGAAACTTCCTCCCACATGCACCTCATAGACACAAAGTCCAACACATACCTAGAAATTCCGCTACAATCGCACTACCGATTCCACCTGCGGCCCCCGTAACAAGCATATGCAACCCCTCAAGCTCAAGAAACGACATTGTGCACTTTGATGGCGGCGCCTTTACTGCTTCTCCGACCAAGGAGATTGAGTGTAGGTTGACAATCTATCAACTTAGCTCTACAGGAAGTACGCCCGCATTCCCCACATGCGTAATGTCACAACAGCCGACCCGAGAGCACGATAAGCCCTACGTTATCGCTTTGATTAGCTTTCAAAGACGGGCGACGGCTAGTAAATATTGCATATCGTTGTTTCTCTGCGCGCAATCAAGATGGATGTGTATACGTAATGTTCGAAGGAAGCGAAGTGCATGTCATCGAAAATGAAGGAGGGGATGGCAAGACTGACCCCTCCTCCGCACGCCCCAGCTCCAAGATAACAGAGCTAGAACATGTGAAGAACGACCGCAGACCTTCCACAAACTAACGTCCTTCCACCATGCCTGCATGCGTCATTTTTTTAGTCTTAGCTGTGCTCGCGCCTACGGCCAAATCTCAACAATAGCAAAACACCCCGCCCACAAGACCAGCGAAGGCCAATGCACGCCTTCTGACGACTATTTCCCCCCCAAAACGCCACTGTGCCCCTTCCCGCCCCGCTGACCCACCCTCACAGATGGTCAAGCTGCCCAACTTGGTAATTTTGAAAAGAACCATTGATTTCCCATGGCCGAAGGGCACACTGGTAAAGTTTGCGTGACCAATGATGCGGGTGGTGAGCACCAAAGGGCGGCCAATCGGGGTGAAGGGTATGTAGAATGTGTTAGTTGGGCCGGCGGAGGGCGAGGGCACGAGTCGGTGATGGCGGAGATGGTCGGATACGTGCTTCAAAGTGAATGGAGGAAAATTTGTGGTGTTGTTCATTGGTTTCGGGCGCTGCATGACTGCAGTGCAGAGCATTGCTTCTCTAGATAGTGTAACATCATCTATTGTCCACACTTTTGACTTCGGTTCCAGACTTGGTTGGTATCATAACGCCGTGGCACATGGCTAAATTACAAAGTGATGTCCTCGGAGCGGTAGTGGTCCGCTACGATGCGATAGAGGTATGAAGGTGCATGCCCGCCACTGTAAAGGTTAGCTTTCACTCCATGCATCAAAAAGTTCAAGTCGTGACTTACAGATTGGTGATGTAGAGATCCACAAGGTCTGCAGGAACGTAGTCGTACAGGGGGTTCTCAACATCGACCTTGTCGACGAACTCGCCGTCATCGTAGGGCACTACACTTCCCGCATCACCGTGCTCAATCAGCTCGTCAATATCGAATGGATAGACTGGACTAAGCTTGTATACGCCACTGAGCACGACAACAGGCGTTTGGTGCTCCTTTGCGGCTTTTGCGATCATGTGTGCTCCTGCCGCTGCTACCAGGCCACCGTTGGCAAGCACGGTATGTGTTGCCAGTATAACCTTGTTGACACGGGACATGATGGCAAAGACATGGGAGTCTGGAATGACGTAGACTTGGATGCCAGCGTCGGTGAGCGGCTTCCACTTGTCGTCGTCCTCGTCATCATCTGGGTTGGCCTCTCGCTTCTTGCCGGTAAGTAGGATGCCATGTGTGGCAGTGTGATCGTGGGGATATGTCTCGGCGTGTACGACGGTAAACTTGCGTTTCCGTGCGGCGAACAGAAGGAACTTCTGGACTGTTGTTGACGCGGTGTGGGTGAGGATAATCTCGTTGGCGTGAATGTGCTCGAGTGCGACTTCGGCAATCTGCTTGTCTGACGTTTCCAGCTCATCCTGGAGTTCTCTTATGCCCTCCATGACCTCGCCCTTCAGGTCAAGATTCTGGCTCCTGTTCATACCCTCGAGCCGCTCCAGATTGAGTGCTGTGAGCGTGCTCTTGCCATTTGGCGATGCCTGCCCTGTGGGTGTACTTGTAGTCGAAGGCGTATCCGCTGGCTGAGAGAACAGGCCGAATAGCGAGTGTACTAGAGGAGCGGAGGAGGTGGGCGCATACGACGTGTGTGAGGTGAGTAAGGGGGGCCGTCTCGAGGGTTCGCTGACGTCGGATGCATTGTCGGGGAATACACTTGTGTGCATGGGTTCGGCGACGGCATTTCTGAGAGGGCTGAAAGTGGATATGCTCGAGTTCAAGGCTGGCCTGTGGAGTGAGTCGTGCTGCGTGTGCGCGTGCGCGTGCGCTTGTGGTGTAGAGTGGCCTGGTTCGCTTCCTGTTGGTGTTTGCCCTTCGGCATGCTCGTCGACCACCTCGCGTACCAGCCCCAGCACGCGCCGCACAATGTTCCCGACTACAACCTCTCGTGGTTGCGCCGACGTCAACCGCCTGCCAACCTGCTTTATGCGCTCAATGAGCTTGGCGGCATCCCTTCCCTTGAACTCTGCAACTACGCGCAGAAGCAAGGCCGTCGTCGCAATGGCGCATGGTCTCGAGTTCCGTATCTGTCGTCGCTTGAGGAGTCTGAAGTAAAGCTATCAGTTGTTGTGGCGCCTCTGCATCGAAAGCCGGATCTCACGAAGTAAAATGCTCCACAGAGGCATCTACAGGAGTGCTCTTCAGTGACTTCAGGTACGTGGACAGCCCCGGCGCCTGTATTGTTGCGCCCTGCATTGCGGGAATATGTGTGAAAGCGCACTTGAGCGTCTCGATATTTCAACCCCGAATGTCGAGGGTATGTGGGGGTGGTGGGGTTTGTTCTTTGATGACTCTCGTGGTGCCCGTGCAACTTGGCGAAGGTATGTTCTGGACAGGCAATGGAGTCCTCGCAACTCCAAGCACCAACGACACAGGTATCGCTCTATTCGGGTAGTGTGGGTGAAGGTTGCTTGTGCAGGACTTGGCCACGGGAAAGTGTGAGTCGGAGCTAAACTGAGCTTTCGGTGTTCCGATTGGGCACGGTCTCTCGAGTGGTTCGCATGCCCAACCCTCTGCTTAGCTGCACAGCCATCTTATCTTCTCTGCCCCGATTCCCGCCTCGGCTTGTTGTTAGTTTCGTCAGTGCTGGACGAGAGCACATTGACTGGGCTGTAACTCTGCTTACTCGTCGCAGCGGTCCCACCGTCACGGAGGTATTGCCGTCGGCCAACAACACATCAGCATCAGCGCTCCCCAGTAATCACGCTACCCCACAGTCCTTCGCCATTCTCGAACCCCGGCCCTCCAGATCATCCCCAGCTGACGATGCGAGTGCAATAGCTGCACAGAGTGAGACGCGCAACATGGGCGCCGACAGGAGCGACGGCTCCGGCTCCTCGAATACCGAGGCGGTCGCATCTGACGAGAAGACTCCTCTGCTCCAACAAGCCCAGAAAGGACCATACGAAGACACCAAACGGCCCAGGAGATGGCTGTATCCGTCGCGCATATCTGACGGCATTGTCGCTGTGGTAGGGGTGCTGGCAACCCCCTTTGTTTATACGGGGCAGTGTCTGGTGGCCGCCTTCTACAACGATGAGGATGGCCAGTTCTCTTTTCTAGCCCCCGTCTACAATATCGCGCGGACCTTCACTCGCGGACGTCGGAAAAAGGTTGCAGCGCATGCATCGCGAGCCTCGGCAGCCCCGGACCGTAGCGACAAGGGCATGCGCAAGAGTCGCAGTTCGAGTGTCGCGCAACCTGTAATGCAGCAGCCCACGAGACGGTCACTGTCGATAGCATCGACCTCGACCGCCATGACTTCTGATTCGGAAAGCGAGCGATCTCCCACACGCGACCAAGACATCGACAGCCCCTCCCGCCACACGCGCTCCAAATCGAGCGCAACTGCACGAGCAGACGAAATCGCCCCTGCAAAGAGATCAATACGCATCACACTACATCACAACGAGGACGCTTTGCGGCAACGGAAGGCTGCGAAAAAGGCCCAGTCGTCCAAGAGTAATTCCACTCCGTCCGAGGCTGCCGCCTCCCTCAAGTCTCCCACTGGTTCGGCAACCGCGTCTTCGAAACAATTGACCAAGTTCCCACGAGCCCCCCAACCCCCGCGTCCCTTGGTGCCACGCCGCCAGCCCTCGTATTCTGCCAAAGGCGTATCCGCTGTTGGGCCACATCAGAAGACGCTGATCATAGACCTCGATGAGACATTGATCCACAGCATAGTCAACGGCGGTCGCTTTCAGACCGGTCACATGGTAGAAGTGAAGCTCCAGGCATCAGTAGGCACGGATGGACAAGTTATTGGCCCGCAAGTGCCGCTCCTATACTACGTTCACAAGCGCCCGTATTGCGACGATTTCCTGAAAAAGGTATGCAAGCTGGCTGGGCGCGTCTAAGTCACACTAACGGAGCAACCAGGTCAGTAAGTGGTACAATCTGATTATATTCACCGCTTCGGTACAGGAGTACGCAGATCCCGTCATCGACTGGCTGGAGGTGGAGCGCAAGTACTTTGCAGGCAGATACTATCGACAACACTGCACTGTTCGCAACGGGGCTTACATCAAGGATCTTGCTCAAGTTGAGCCTGATCTCAGCAAGGTCATGATTCTTGATAACAGCCCCTTGAGCTATGTTTTCCATCCAGGTAAGATCAGCTCCGGCACAATGCGCTCAAGGCGACTTGTATTGATTGTGAAACCAGACAATGCCATTCCCATTGAAGGCTGGATTAGCGACCCAACAGATCACGATCTGCTGCATCTTATCCCGCTGCTTGAGGGCTTGCAGTATGTCACCGATGTGCGTGCGCTGCTTGCGCTTCGGCTCGGCATGCCCGCATCCGCGTAATCAGGTAGCCACAATTTTAGTGGCATCATTCGCTTTAGTACCTCGCATTCTAATACCCTTTGTACTATAGACCCCTTGCGCCGAGCAGTTGGCTATGTAGCTCGTAGGAAGAGATACCCAAGATGTTACTCGTTCGCGTTTCACGGCTCGCTTGAGCAATGTTCCTTTTGGGTTTCTTTTACTCATGGCAAACAAGGAATTACCCGCCGGTCGGGCCTGTAGCCCCGATCTACCACATGCGAGCTGTCGCATGGGCCTGTCGTCTCGCCCACGTTCCTAGCTTGCTCCCCCACGCCTGCGAATTACATTTGTGTCCGGGGCATGACATTCGTGGCTACAGGTCCTCACTCACAATGCTTTTACACATCCTGCTTATCTGCTGCGGCCTTTCAGTCCCCCGACGCCCGTTTCTTCTCCCGTGGCTTCATGTAGGGCAGTAATTGCTCTAGTTTCGGCGCCGATTAGAACAAGCACGTTGAATGTTTTATTACATTGACACACCACTGCCCCCCTGTCGTCTCCATGCCTTTACAATGTCACTGTCGCCCTAAATTGTCCAAAGTGGACTCTCATCATCTTGTGCCAATGCATTCGCTACAGAGAAGAAGCCTGCGCTCGAGTTCGATTTCATCTAAGAAATGTCGCCGCAGGCTCAAAACATGGACATAGCCATGGTTGACTCAAGGTTGGTCCATCACTGGTGGTCTGAATAGAAGCTAACGATGACTTAGTTTAGACCATCCACTGTTTGATGAAGCTATAAACTCAATACACCACATCATACTACAAGAACATCTTCAGCATTTCCATCATGATGTTAGTGCATCGCTCCTTCTGGATGAGTTACACCGGGTCTCAGCTAGCAACGGGTCGGTAGACCGAAGGGTAGTTGTCTGCAGCCGGAAGTTCACATTGTTCATTCACACTTTTGCACCCTACTTCGACGTTCTTAGCACATGTGTGAAACTACAGCCAGCATGGGCAGGTTGTTTCTGGGGAACTGCTCGTTTGGTATTCAAGGTATGGACAAAGAGCACTCTGGACGCACATGTGGAACTCACGAAGAGTAGATTAGCAGCGATTGCGTGCTTTTCCTAGAGAAAATTGCCGACATGCTTGAGGCTGTACGTCAGATTATACCGCCTTATCAACAGATCTATGACATCTGCAAGCGCAATGGGTCCGAGTCCCAGGGCAAGGCTGAAGATTATCATTTGGCAACACTCTTGTCTTACGTGTACGCGGATCTTGTACAGCTGTTCTTGGAGCTATATCGCATCTTTGCCCGAGGAGCACAAGGTACGTCAATTAACGGCTTAAAATCGTCCAGGTAGTTTCAACTGTCGTAATGTCCGACGACAGAAGATTTTGAGATCCGTAGAGCGTTGGAGCATGTGGTTGCCTACGCGTCAGAATCTTACTATCATCCTTGGAGTTTCACGAAGAGCTTCGACATATGCTTCCATACGCCCGGAATTTCAAATCTGACTTGTCTGACTGCACACAGGCTCTGAGCTGCATTCCGTTACGTTCGGTGAGAGCCGGTCGGCGTTTTGGCGGCCACTCGACTCCCGTTTTGCCCATCTTGAAACCCGGATTGGGCATCACAGGAGATGGCTAGAGAAAGAGAGCAAGAACCAAACTCAGTACTACGCAGATGTCTCACTGTATCGTAAAAATTATCTCAATTTCCTGCACCAGCAAAAAGGTGTAAACGGCGATAGTCGGATAGAGCAAGAGGGACAACGACTTGCGAAGCGACTGAGAAGAGTTGAGAAGGTGCAAAGTTGGCTGTCAACTTCAATTTCGATTGACACAAGGGCTCACGATTGTCATCACACTTTCGAGGAATCTTGTGCTTGGTTCTTACGTGTTCCAGCGTATGCCAGATGGAGAGATCAGCGCTTTGACCGAAGCATGGCAAACGATCAGGATGCTTTAGTCGGTAATTGGCAGCACCGAGTGTTGTTCATACAGGGTAGGTCTCCCCGCGCAAATCTTGTCTTCGAAAAACTGACAGACAAACAGCGCAAGCTGGCTTTGGGAAGACCGTCATTTCACAAGCAGTCGTGAACAATCTGGCTGCTGAGGCAGAAGACCCTGATCTTTGCGATGAGCCACCAACGACCGCGTACTTCCAGTTCAGTCATCTCCTTTCGGAAAACAATCGGCCTGAAGACGCGTTCCAGACCATGTCATGTCAATTACTGCAGACACATCGATACGATCGCATGACCTTGGATGCTGTCAGCCTTTTATTACGCAAAACCTCCTTTCGAGAACATGCCTCCACTGATGAGGTACTGGATGTTCTTCTGATCTTACTTCGACAACACCCCACTTTCATTGTGGTAGATGGCGTTGATGAATGCAGCGACACTGAGATGCTCCTCGCTTCGTTGGCGAGACTTTGTCGCGGTTCCGATACAAGAGTCATCATATTCACCAGGCCGAACTTGAAGATACCCCTCGAGTATCAAAAATGGGCTTCAGATGCTCCTCACGTTGTCTCGCTTACCAGCAAGCATAACGCCGTTGCTATTGAGCATTTTGTGGCACCAGAAATGAACCGCCTAGCAGACCAAGGGTTTTTTGGAATTTCCATGGATCGAAAGCCCATTTTGGAAATTGCGAGAACAGCAGATGGCGACTTTCTGTGGGCCAGCATGGTAGTGCGATTTCTTCAGTCGCCACTGTTGTCATCGAAAGAGCGGCTTGCCATCTTACAGAGAATGCATTCAATGCAGGGTCTAGATTCTCTCATTCGTATTATTTTTGACGTCTTAGCACGCCATCCATCGACCGAAAAACGCGTCCTCGCTGACACATTCCGGTGGCTGTCTTTCCCAATCAACCGCATGTGCCCGGGGGTACTGCATGCCGCTTTGAATACATACAATCCTGATGTATCTGAAGGCTCGCACACGACCGAAATTATAGAGGCTTTGCCAGAACTCACATGTGGCCTTCTTCGCGTTGTCAGCGACGACATCGTTTTCGCCCACGAATCAATACGCGACTACCTCCACAGCCCAGTGTCTCAAGGCTCAGAGTTTAATCTTTGCGATGAGAGCAGCGTGCACGCCCATCTTGCTGCGCGTTGTTTGACCTACCTCGCTCACGACATACCGAAACGTCCTCTCGGCGCCTTACAGCCTCACAGCCTAGCTGTGCCACCCACTATACCTACAAGCAGCGGCGCGAGCCAAAGAACAAGCGTATCAGGAGACAGCGGATACAAGTCCCTGTGTTCATCAGATGAAGATGCCAACACCCACGCTGCGCCAAACACGCCTACTCAACACAACAGCTCGAGGGCGAACAGCATCCGCACCGTACCTTTCGACACCCACCTTCCTTTCCTACGTTACGCAGCTCTCTGCTGGCCCATACACCTAAGTCGCGCTTTATCCTTGTCTTCTCACTACACCACAACCTCCTCGGCGGACACACTCGCCTACCTAACCTCGCTTAGCGCCTTCCTAGCTTCTCGTCTTGCAGTCACTGCATGGGTTGAAGCATCCTTTCGATACAATCTGCCCCCTACACTCACGCGCCTTGTTGGCCCGTTGTCTGATTTGAAGGGTGAGATATCACCGGCGACTGTACAAGGCAAAAAGTTGAGGTTGGTGGTGAATGAGATTAGGAGTTTGAGTGAGAGATTGGTGGACTTGAAGAGGGGGTATGAGGGTGTTATGAGGCAAAATCCCAGTTTAATTTGGCAGATGCATGGGCCGGGTGGGGATGCGTATTGGCCGGTTTGGGAGGAGTTCGTTGCGAGTGGAAGTGGGCGGTGATAATGAAGATGAGAAAGACTGCTATGGTACGGAATGGTCGTAGCAGGAATTGATGTGTACGTAATCGTAGTTTTACGCAGGACGGTGCTCTTTGATTGTTCCATGGGCGTAGAAAACATACGTAAAAGGTTAGTTTCTTGACATCCAAACCTCGTCACCCCAGTTAGCTTGGGATCATGACTGATGTATATACATTCTTCCTTTCCGGTTAAAGTTCTCACTCCAAACACCAGACCAACTTGCGTCTTTACTACAATCTACATGGCAATAAAACTTGCTGTGCATTTCCAAAGTCCACGCCTACTACATGCCATGCCTGGTCTGCTTTTGCCGTCATTAGTTCAGGCGAATTTCGAAGACCACGAGAAACGGCATCATGATTTTGCAGCGTGATCGACACGATTGAAAGGTTTCCGACTCTTTTGAACTCCTGAAATTCCCCCAACGTCGACAAGATATACATGTACTAGCAATCAAAACTCCATATCGCTACTATAATGTTTTATTTCTATGAATACTCCTGATGATCCTAGCATACGGTTCGATTGCTACAAAACTCTCAAGATAACGCGATAGAAGTCTTCCAAACTTGATATAACTTTACTTCATTCTCCTCAAAACTGGCGGAGTGTGGTGATTTGGATAGAAGCCCTGTATATCACAAAACACAGAACAATAGAGCTATGACCTGTTTTGATGCGGTTTCTACCACGCATTAATCTATTCCACCCTTGGTCCAAGCATAAAAGACTGTATTTTCGGGGGCCTTTTGACACTGGTCATCATTGTCTGAAAACTTCCGATGACTTGGATAGATTGGCTTGTGTAGGATGTGCTCGAATTCGCTGAACATCTCGTTGTGTTGTTTGGAAGAATGTATATGGGTATCCGAGTGGTTAGTGTATAGCTCAGCCATATGGATTCGCAAGTAAAGCCATTGATAGCATGTCATTGTCGGACACGACTTATGAATGAGATGTTGCCACACAAAAAAACGTTAAGGAAAGGACTTGTCCTCGCGCTAAGTCATGCACGTGATTCCGTGTGCTTCCCGAGGTCCTCACGATTGGCCAATTGCGTCGACATGTACCTCCACCTGGTGAAGTTTACAGCCACAACAACAATGCTTTTATACTTGGTTTGAGACAAAGTACCCGTAACTGATCAGCCTTTCCGGTCCAAGGAAAGAAAGCGCTACCACGAACTGTCATCCGCAATCCATTGCATCAATCCCACCATGGCGCCCCCGCCATCCTCCCTCTACACGCTCTCGTTCGCGATCGCGACTCTCGCTACTCTGCTTGTCGCAGCCACACTACGTATACTCGCTATCCTTCCAAGTGCGCGTTCGAAGTCTACACCACTGGGCAAGCGCCCGCTCGCAACACGCATCCTCATTGTGCTAGGATCAGGCGGACATACACACGAGATGTTCTACCTACTTCGAGATCTGGACACACGGAAATATACACATAGAACCTATGTCGTCAGCAGCGGTGATGCGTTCTCGGCACAACGTGCTGCAGAATTTGAGCGGGGTCTTGAAGACAAGGAAAAGGACCGGTTGCGAAAGCAAGATGTGGAGAAAGAGTTGGTTCACCAGGACGGCACAGGAAGAAGATCGACGATGGAGATTGCAGATGCAGACGGCACGACGCATACTTTCAAACAGAAGAAGGGAGAGAGACCAGCATGTGCCGGACCAGACCACTACAACATCGCCGTCGTCCCTCGCGCGCGCAAGATACACCAACCACTCCTCACGACGCCTCTAACATCATTTTACACCCTCCTCGCATCATTTACGCCTCTCCTCTGCGCGCCACCAATTCTAGCTGGTCAAGCTCCCACATCACCGTACGAAGCAGCAGCCGCCGACCTTCCAGATCTCATCATCACGAACGGTCCAGCCACGGCTGTGATTCTGATCCTTGCAAGTCTTATACTACGCTTCTTCAACATCAAAAGCGCGAACAGTAGGGGAAAGTGCAAGACTGTATATGTAGAGAGCTTCGCCCGGGTAAAGACACTGAGTCTGAGTGGAAAACTGCTGCTGAAGGTTGTGGATCGCTTCCTGGTACAATGGGAAGAGTTGGAGGGCGCAGGAGGACGAGCAGAGTACTGGGGCATTCTGGTATGAGTACGAGCAGGAACATATGGGAAGGTGAAAAGAGTCGTGATACGCATGATTCAGGCGTTTGATTGTACAATTACAGCGATGATACCCCTACAGGTTACGGAAAGCCTGATTGAGTTTCCGGCTTCAATCCTTGCTATATGTACAAAATGTATGCTACACATGTCATGCAACAAGGCGTGATGCAGTGTCATGTTAATCGTTTCAACCCACTTTAGTCGAGATCGACTGTCTGACTGGGAATCTGCTTCTTGCCCAGATACGGCTTTGTAGCACTCTTCTGCATGTGCTGACCCAATGCCGCCAGCAAGCTCCTCTGGTCGATTAGTGGCTTCTCCTTCTGGCTCCGCACTTTCTTCTGGTGCTCAAGCTCCCACCTCAATTGCATGGGTGTCTTCATTGCGTCCGCAGCCCTCTGCTGTTTCTTTGCAATCTCTCTCGCAAGCACACCTTGTTCAGAGTGTCTTGCAATCTTGATAGGTCGTGGTGCGTCAGGGCCCTTGTCCTTCTTCGATTGGATGGAGAATTCGTGGATATCGCTGTGGAGTTCTTCACCAAGTGTATCGGGGAAAGGTGGTGCGACGAGCGTGTAAGCCATGGAATCTGATCCCTCGACGATATTGCGTGTTGTATCAAAGTCGTAGGCCCCAGGATGCTTAGGGTCTATACTTCTTGGGGTCGCGGTCTTGAATCTCTCTTGCTCCATCCTCTGGATCTCGGCGAACCTCTCCTCGATATTACGAGTCGCCTGGCCCGTCGTTGCGTCCTGTTGAGCTTGGGCCTCCTTGTTCTTGCTTCGCCAGCGATTCAAGCTGGTGAGCGGCTGGCTTATGTTGGCCATGGTCTTTTTGAACCATGTTCGCTTGTCTGTCTCTGGCTCTTTTGCCATACCGACCTCTTCAATTTTATCTTCGCGTTCCCATGGCCAGTCAAGTCGTTGCCGTGTGCCTGCGATGTAGCGGTGAAAGATAGGGAGTCCAGTTCGAGGATCATATTGATGTGCTTCCGGGATCTTGCTATTGCCGTAGTCGGTGCCGGTGTAGGGATCGATGCCGGTCGTGTGTCGCTCCATGAAGATCTTCTCGACAACAACGTCCTCGAAGCACTTTTTGCTTGCTCGTTGTACCTCGGCGGGGACGACTAGGCGTACGTGATCGAGAGGCACAGGTACCTCATTCTCTACCTTGGGCCCCATACCTTCGGCAGCGGCATTGAACACGTTGGAGTCGAAATATTGCTGGGAAATGTTAACGATACAAAGCTGTGATGCAGTAAGACCAATTATACCGTGTTCATGCCCTTAATAATGACCTCGTGTGTTCTCCCAATGACCTCTCGTACAACACCAATTTTACCCGCATCTTTTCCCTTCAGAATCACGACACGATCCTCCTTCACAATCGGAAAGTACTTCTTGTCGTCCACGACTAGTGGGTACTCCAATTCTAGGTTCTTTTTCTCTCTGGCAGCATTCCGGTTCTTCTGGGTCTTAACAGGTATATCAGGCTTCTGGATCTGGGCTCCCTTGAGGGCACCATATTTCTCAGCATTGGGGCCGATGGCGCGATTTGGCCTCAACGGACCAAGCTTCCAATCCTCCTTCGCATTTGCCAAGGCCTGTTTCCTGACGCCCTTGACGTGCTCATTTTCCCACATTATACGCTGGAGGACGGCTTGCTTGGAGTCCCATCGGTCCTGTTTGAGCTCTTGTTGCTTCTTGCGTTCCCGTTCGTGCCATTGGATTGCATTTTTGACTTTCCGGATCTCTTTAAGTTTTTTCGCCTGTCGGGCGGCATTGCGCCCGGGTCTGACAACCAGCTGGCTCATGGTGGGCGAAATGGCGGCGATGAAGATGGATGTGCGAGGGTATGCGGGCTACCGAGCCATCGAACGGGGGGCGGCGAGGAATATGGTGATCAATATGTTCGGGAGAACCAATTCGAGTAAGAGTGTGACGAATTGCTAGGCCAGTGTCTTTTCTACCGCGATGCGTTATCGGCAGTCGTCCCTCCAAAAGTGGTGAAGAGTGCGTTCGATATGGTGAGCCAAATTTCCGCGCCGCCGTCCAGGCGGTGTGGCTGCCTTAACATTCTGCCACCCCAAAACACGTCGCCCATGACATCGTGCATCACCATCGACCATTACCATCACCACCTACTCCAGGTGTCTCGTTCACCATGGCGCTATTACGGCGCAGATTGCGCTGTCACTACTGCAACATTCAGTCACGCGACAGTTTCTTACAATTGCCTAAGACATTTCACTGTCCGCAGTGCGACGCAGTGAATCACTTCGACGAAGTACATACTCTGCTACACATCCTTCTCAACTCCTCCCAACTGACTTGTCTCTAGCACGGAAATATCACCGATCCGCCCATTGAAGAAATTGCGTCTGCGCCCCAAGCCTCCTTTCAGCACCTGCGTTCGCGCTCACCAACACCCGCCATGTCCACAGCCGGCGACGACATCTTCTGCGATACCTGTCAACGCAACCAGACTCTCTACGCCAAACTTCTCGGTGAGTATCTTCCAGAAGAGGACGACCCGACATATGATCAGTTCCTAGCGGCGTATGATGACTACAAGGACGAGCTCGAGACCCGGTACCCGCAAGTCTGCAACGAGTGTCTGCCTCGAGTCCAGCATCAGATCCGAAATGCGAACCATGTTGCTAGAGCGGACAATCTGGCGCGTATAATGGAAGCAGCCAAGCAGAAGCGCACGACCGTACACACCTACCGACAAGCGTGGACGTTGAGGGTCATTTCGCTGGCGAAGTGGACTCATATCGTGAGCACGGCAATAGGGGTACTTTGGCATACCGCTGGGCTGATCATGGGTCCAGATGAGGACATAAGAGCGTACCAAAAATTCAGCTGGGATACTTGTTGGACTCAGGCAAAATCGAACTGCTGCGTTGACGAAGTCTGTGTACTTTCACCTGTCGTGCTCAAGTGGTTGAAGTTTGCGATTATTGCCGATGCTCTTACAGTCTGGTGGAACCCAAAGTTGAAGCTCAAGATGAACAGCCTCACAGGACGCATGCGCGGCCTCATGTCCTTGTGGGCAATCCGCATAACTGCGGTTGCCCTCCGCTTCGTAAGCCTCTACTACTGGCAAAGCGCTGCCGTCAATAACGAGACGCTCGGCTTCTTTCGATATACCCACATGGGCATGATCGGCATACTAGCTTTCTCGTCTGTCATGACGTGGAAGGCTGTCCGCATTGTATACGGCGCCGCGCCCTCCTTCCTAAAGGCGACTCGAGAACCTGTTCCTAGCGCGCCCATTAGCGCAAAGAAGGACAGGAAAGGTTCTTATCACCCGGCTCATCCCCAGGCAGACCTTTTCGATAGCATGGCACAATCTTTTACAACTGGTTTTGACCAGTGCAAAGAGTCCTCTCCTCTGCCCCCGTCACCAACCATCTCAGAGGCCTCGTACACTACGTACGCTACTGAGGTCACCACGCCCTTTGCTCAGCGATCTACCTTTTTGGGTGCAGATGACATGGACTGGACACCCACCAAGAATCCCAGAGGTCGTTTCTCTTCCCAACCCCTAGAGATCATAACCAACCAGTTTTCCAAGATCACAACTCAAAGACCCGCAACACCTCCTCGATTCAACGAATCCCACTCTATATTTTCCAAGCCAGACCCAAATCCCTTTCGTCACCGGGTCCCTGCCGCACCGCCAACCTCCCTCTCTGCGAGCCAGAAACCCAACCCTTGGAAACCAAGTGTCTGGGCGCCTCCTCTCAAAGAAAACGCTCCCAGTTTCTTCAAAAGAGAACAGAGCGCAGAAGGCGGTGTGGGTGAAGTATCGGGTCTAGTTGGCCTGGGTGTGCCGAAGAATGTTAAGAGGGATGCGGAGCTTTTCGCTAGCCCGAAGCTCAAGTATGATTATTATGGGACTATGAAGGATACTGGGTTGGAAGACACGTTTAACGCCATGTTTACGAAGTAGTTGGGATTTCTTACTGTAACGACTGTTCTTCTCGCGAAGGGATCGTTGGGATTAAATAGGTGGTTGGCGTTTTGTTTGAGATACCCGGCGGCGCCTCTTTCCTATGTTGCATCAGTCGGAGTTTGTTAACCTTAAGTTGAATGATTAGTCTAGAATACTATCCCTTTTTTCGACGGATGGATCACGGATATTGCATGCAACTTCCAACATGCACCTTGTAAGACACTGACGTTCAACTTCAAGGCTGAACGACATGGCGAGGCACGAAATGTCACTCTATGGTGATGTGCAAACAGAGTGGGCGCTTGAACGAGTCAAATTCTCTATCTAAAACTCCAGCATATCATGACTTTTCATATGCCGAGCAGAAGCACAGATATCCCCAATGTAAAGACTCCGGTAACCTCCCATAATGATCCGCGGATTCCATCATTCGTTCATGGCGGCTTGTGGTCCACGTTCGTTTCCTTCTTTGACTCCTTGCAGACGAGTCCTCTATGACCTGGGCTTCTCCTTCTTCTCCTTCCACAGTGCGAACAGACCGACACCGGAAACCTTGACGACCTTGAAACGCACACCAGGAATATCACCCTTGGCGCTGCCCTTACGACCGAAACCAGCGAGAAGGACCTCGTCGTTCTCATCGATGAAGTTCAAGCAACCGTCGTTGGGGACTGCCAAATCATTAGCCCATGCTCTCATGCTTGCCACAGACCAATCGCAGAGCCCCCTTCAATCTCCAGGTAGTGACATACCGAAAGCAGTGACCTTCTTTCCGTTCTTGATCAATTGTACACGGACACACTTTCGGATAGCGGAGTTAGGCTGCTTGGCCTCAACACCGACCTTCTCGAGGACTATGCCCTTGGCGTGGGAAGATCCACCGAAGGGAGAAGACTTGTAGGCGGTTCCGAGAAGACGCTTCTTGTAGTGGAGGTCGGCCCATCGTCCCTCGCGGCGATGGTTGCGGAGCTTGCGGGCGGCGTTGAGACCTCTTGGCTTTCCTGATGATATTGTGAGCAACTACACAATATACGACGGTGTCCAAGACGGCGAAGGCGCGAGTTGTGCAGTTCTCGTCGATCAAGGGCGCCTGGAGAGAGTAATTGCGTACCTTTACCCATGGTTGCGGTATTGACGACGGGTGTGCTGGGGAGAGTGTAGTTAGTATCGCGGACGTCGAAGTATTTTCGAGAGCGGCTGGAATCAGTGTGCGCCAGAGCCAAGCCCCACAGCTTAGCGGCGCTGGGCCGTTAGAGGTTAGCGCGACATGACCATCTTATCTTATCGCGCCACCGTCATTCAATCTGGGGAGAGAGGAACATCAATTGTCAAGACCATGTAGTTACAGCTCTAGCTTTCCAGTAGTTTTCAGAGCTTTAGTGATCGAGATAGCTGCCCGTCACGAAAATCTGATACTTCCTACAATATCACAACCAGTACTTCGCATAACGTGTCCAGTGCATGCATCACCATGGCTTCAAAAGCGGACAAGAAAGTCACCAAGACGCAATCGAATCGTCTACCTGCACCTGCACTGTTTGTCGGACCGCCATCGCACAATGCTTCTAACACTTCGCTGCACGAGATTCGATCACCTACAAAGGCACCCCTAGTCCGCCAGCGCTCACTGCTCTCCCCGGATTCACAACGACCTCTTCCACCCACGACTAGCAACGATGGCGACCACCTCAGTCTTACTTCCACGAATCCTTCCGCACCTTTTCAACGTCGACAAAGACAGCACAGCCAAGCAGCAGATGCCGAAGCATCGTCACGCGCCGAAGCAATATGGGCGGAGATGCAGAACACATTGGACGAGGTGGAGCTGAGCGCCATCAAGGGCCCAGGCATGACAGTCTTCGGTTCTGAACATTCTCGGGCGCTAGATGAGCTGCGAAAAGCGCAGATAGAACTTGCGAAAGCATGGGCACGCTCAGAAGAGGACGAACGAACACCCGAACAACAGAAGAAGTCGCAAGACAGCAAAGCGAATGATCTGCAACCGCAAAGTCTTACACACCCTCACGACGGGAAAGGATCTGGAAAGGGCGAGAAGTTGTTTGATCGCATCAAGCTGGAAGAGGAGACGGAGAAGGATATCGAATTGAGTAGGAAGAGGAGAGAGGAGAATGACCGGTATTTCGAGAAGGTCAACAAGGGTGTGCAAGAGGTGGTTGTAAGACTAGAAGAAGTTGCAAAGGCAATGAGAGGGGTTGAGAGCGAGAGTGAGGAGATTTGGGGACAGGACACCGGGAGCGTCACGACGGCACCAAGCGTTACCTGAGACGACCAGCGACCAGATGGAAAGATTGCTCGGGACCACCTATTCATGCATGGGCCAATGCGAAGCCTGAGTAGCTGCTAAAGCTGTTATCTTCAGACTTGGAAGCACCCAGAGACGCACCCCTTCATCATTCTCAGAAGACTTATACCACCCGCGAAGGGCTCTGGCTGAAGTTAGATATGCTCCAATCGATGGGTTCTGGGCATAGTGGAGATGTATAGGAAGGTTCATGTGAGATATGGTCAGTGAGTCCGAAAACATGCGGCGTAGAACCAAACGTATTCTACGTGCAGTGATCATGGCACATCAGGGCTGCTGAACAGTATCATGGTGGAATGCGCGTGATAGAATCAACGCCACAACAGTTAACACTGCGTTGTGACGGAAAGGGAGACTGTCAGGACGATCAAAGCTACTTGTCTTCTTTCGCGTAATTTGCTGGAGGTGAAATCCAGCGTTACAACCCCGTACTATATTCTATCTCATCTACCCACTCTTATCTTACCGCCTACAATAGGTAGCGGTATTCCGGGTTCAAATCACCCATTTCAGTCTTCTCGTACTCTGTCAACCCAACATCTCTGACGCTCTTATTCCTCTTCCGATTCGCCCAGCTACACATGACAAAGTATGCACAGCAACTCAGTGCACTGAGGCATACAAAGCCGATAGCGATTGAGTATCCTCGTGTATACTTTGGCGCATCTTTCTTCAGGAAGGAGTAAACGGCAATGATACCGCCAATATTGCCTGGAGATCTCGGTTAGCTTTCTACGTCTCACAATGTTGTGTCAAAGGAATCTACTTACCAAAACCGACTTGCCATGCACTTCCTACGGCTCGACGGTGGTGACCACCCAAGTTCATGTTGAACCAACATACAATAACTGGCATGGCAGTGTAGGCCCCCATGGCTACTAGGAAGAGCGCTGCGTATTGCAGGTTGCGATTGTCGTGTACGGATATAAGAATAGCGAATCCGGAAATGCAGACAGCAATCGGGAAGATGGCGAACATGAAGCGGTGCTTCAGCCTATCTGAGAACCAGGCGACAAGCATAGAGAAACCAAAAGCAGCGGCCCATGGGGGAACACTGTGCAGCTGTGTTTGGATAGGAGAATAGCCAAAATCCTGGATGATAGTGGGTGAGAAGTAAGCGTATCCGTAGGCAGGTACAATTAACCCAAAGTACATCAGTCCGCCGATGAGAATCTTAGGGTCCTTGAAAACATTTACAACATCCTTGACGTTTATGGGTCGTTCGCGTGCTGAGCGGCCTTGGTCGATTTGGAGCCTGGCTTTGACGAATGTGCGTTCGGGTTCCGAAAGCCACTTCACCTCTTCTGGGAAATTTGGAAGCAAGAAAAAGAATGCAAAGGAAACCAGAACGGTTAATAGTCCCTCGAGAATGAAGATCCATCTGCCAAAGTTGGTGTTTACTCGCATGTATTCGCACACCCAAGACTTACCTCCAGCCACGGTATCCTTGCATACGGTCCATCTTTCCAATCGCAGAGGCTAGTAGTCCACCAAAGGCTCCAGCCAGAGTCGTTGAACTGAAGAAGAACGAGTATCGCTTCTGCGCCTCGTGTCTCCGATACCACATACCAATCAGGTAAAAGGCACCCGGAAACATGCCGGTCTCAAATAGACCGAGAAAGAATCGAGTGGCTAATAGACCAGCATAATTTTGCACAAAGCCTTGTAGCATAGTAACAAGTCCGAAGCCAAACATGCAGATACTCAGCCAGACTCGAGGCTTCATCTTCTTGAGTAAAACATTAGACGGGATCTCGAACAGAATGTAGGGAACAAAGAAGATGACCAAAGCAGTGTTGTAGCGATTATCTCGTTCTAGGTCGAGTTCTTTGCTGAGGCCAAAGACGTTTGCGTTTGCGATGTTGACTCGATCTAGAAAGGCTAGGAGATACATGATGCAGAGGAAGGGAATGACGTGAAGATCTATCTTGGCCACGAGTTTCGACTCCGTGGTGTTGGGTGGACACGGGACGAGGGCTGGGCCATCATCGTAGGTGTTGTCGTAACGAGGGACTGGATCCGCCTTATCGAGGTCTGGAGACGGCACATCTTCTGCAGACGGTCAGCATGATCAGTTAATTTTGCAAGTTTGATTGGTACGGAGAGAGAAACACTGATAGACTATGCTACGTGAAATTGACAATGAGCTTGCAGCTGACAAGACACGTCAAGCACTCCGCGGAAGTGATCCGAGACAACTTGGCAGTGGTATATGACGAGATGCAACTTACTCTCTTTCCTTCCAAACATGATGGCAGTTGACTCGACTCTATCCGCCTGGCTGGCCAACTAGTGTACCGTGGTAGATCCGAGGCCAGGCTCACGCTTGCGTCGCACACGTAAAAGGCGGGAGTGAAGTTAATATATCCTAGCAAGGGGATAACGAGATGGAGTCATTGGGAAGGAGAAGGCCGAGGTCGCTGGCACCCTAGCAACAAGATCTGGCCACTCTCGCACCCTCCGCGCTCGCTAACCCCGCATCTTTGACTCTTGCCTTTTTCCCATGCGTAAGCCATGCAATTCCTTATTAGGAAGCTGCTCTGTCGTGCCCCAGCGCCAAGCCACGGGTGCACCAGGACGTGGCGCATACGGCATGCTACGAATCATTCACTGCTCGGCTTTCGGAGTAAGCAAAGCTGGACCGGCGACATTCGCCGGCTCGAACCTCTGCAACCAGAGCGTCAGCGTGCGCCTCGCGTGTGATGTAACCATGTGATCAGCGGTGTGGCGTCGGGCCTAATGGGCAAAAGAGATGTATTGATGCGGCATAGCGAGCGCGCATCATTCCGCATGTCCATGTCGTGAAGAGTTCCTGGCTCCATGTCTCCACCTGCAGACGTAGTTTTTACCAGGTTACACCTCTAGGCTGATGTCAACTGGGTCTGTACATCTGAAGGTTACGGGCGGTCGCGCTGAGTAAGGGCCAGGTTTTACGTCCGAAGGGCGAAGGGCCAACCTTGTTGTAGTCGGGCAAGTTTGGGTCGGCAGCCGACCTCAACTCAAGCCTGGGCGCGCGGAAGTCTCAGCGTCGTCCACACTCCTTTCTTGTCTTTCCTTCAGCCTCTCGACCTTCCACACTCCAGTTCCGCCATCCTGCCAGCACCGTATGCAAGGCCCGACCCAACAGGTGGAAGTGTGACTGCGAACGACCCGTCACGATACCCAGAGCGGCTGGCCTGCTGACCCGAAATGGTGAATGCCAAATATGTCGCCTTTACAGTCAACAAGCAGACTCCATTCTTGCAGACTCCAGACCAGGCCTACGCAACCGTCATCAACTGTCGGCGGCCAGGCGGGAAGCGCGCGGGGCTGGCGCATGAGGTGCGATCTCACAATGTGCCCTTGGCTATGGTCGAAGGCAGTCTGAAGCGCAAGCGGGGCCACGAGGGCAGAAAGGACTCTGAGCAGGCGGCAAACCCTGCCATCTTCTCCGGAAACGATGCGACGACTCCACTCGCTGCGGCACCGGCCCGCCAACTGCTAAATCAACAGTGGCCGCAGCGCAAGCCAACGAGGTTACGAAGGGGCAAGATCCTGTCCAAAGGCGTCGACTTGGACTGCTGGTTCATCATACTGTCGTATTCGGACCCTGCGCAGCTGCTGGAAATGCGTAGCAAGATTGCCTCATGCTACCGGTTTTTGCGGGATAACCCCATGCTCTGGAAGCATAGCAGGGATTACTACTACGGAAACGACATGCCGGACCCACCTCCAGGTCTCACGGAGTTCCAGTTTGCCCACCTGCGCCACGGGCATGGCTGTATGGACTGCGGTGCGCCAAACACGCGCAAAACCTTCTGGGCCTTTCTACGTCGCATGTGCAAAGACTGTCTCAACAATCAAGTCGTCAAGGAGTACGATGCCATTGCCCAGCTGAGGGGCCTCAACGGCGAAGACGTTTCCTACATCCGCTCTGCGCTGCCCAGCGGCATCTTTGATTCTTGGGGTAACTTTGTCGGTGTGGGGCCAGCGAGTACGCATGCTCTGAAGACCATCTACTTGCGGTCAGACGTACAAAAGCTCGTTGCCGAGTTTCACAAGGAGTCGAGAGAGCGGGCTCCGGACGCAGAAGAGACGGCCACATGGTGGGCTGAATGGCTGGCTGCAAAGGCAAAGCAGGTAGAAAAGCGTCAGATATTCGCAAAGAAGATGGAGCAGTGGGAAGAGATGCAGCGAACAGCTAGGACCTCGGACTACAACGCAAAGAAGTTGCGGCGCAAGAACTTCTTCAAAGACAAGGCGTCCCAGTTGGCTCCGCCCATCAGCGCCAAAGAGCTAGAAGCGTGCCCGGCCTACAAGCGTGCCATTACTATCCCCAAAGACCCCAACAACACATCGTGGGATCTTCTCAAGCCCAAGATCGTCAAGGAAGCAGCCGAAAACGCAGCCAAGAGAAGCATGGAAGATTCGCGGCCGCCAACAGCATCGCATTCTGGCATCTCTACGCCGACTAGCAGCCTAGACGGCTACCCACACACGCATCCCTATCTCGGCATGATCATGGGTATGCCTCCGCACAATGGTCACCTGTACTGATTGCTTCTTCTATCTTGTTTTTGTTCTGTTTTGCATTTCAGGTTGGCATGAGCAATACACGAGAAAGCTAATGTTTCGGGTAATGATTGCATTCATGTCATGGCATTGGAGTTGTAAATTCGTTCTAGTTTCTTCACGCACACACAAGCAGTGTGAGCATTTCCTTGCAAGGCGTTGATCAAGACTTGGGACTGCATCGAAGGACAGGGGACAGGAGGCCTTGACTGTATTGGCTTCTCTCCCATTAGCAATACAATACGTAGGCTCTGGATGTAATTGAATTCACGTTTTGCCTGACAAACGACGTGCATTAAGGACAGTGTGGTGCCGCTGTTTGGATCGAGAAAACTTCCTCTTTGAGCGATGCACCCACTTTTGCCGTTGACGCCGGCCCATCGGAGAGGAACGGCATGTGGGCATGGCATGAGTCAGTCTCGGCGGCTTCGTAGACGAAAGCCCGGATTGGCCAGCTCCGCCCATCCAGCATGGCGGCAAGCAGGGACGAGAAGTGAAGATGATGAAGCCTGGCACAACACGAGTACAAGGTGGCGATATCCGATGAAGATGCCGCAGAGCCTCATCTGTTACCCCTCGTTTTCGCTGGCGGGCCTGCGTCGATCGACCTTGCCACAGCGAGCCCCAGCGAATCACAGCGTCTGGAAGTCGGATTATGCACGAGAGCAACGCCAGCCCTTGGACGCTACAAAACCACACCGTTTCCCCTTGCCTATAGCGGCCTCAACTCTCTCGCCTGCCAGACAACTTGGACGAAAATTCCCCATCGGCGAAAAAAAAAGATTGGCTTCGCGGTCGGGCATGTGTCGCGGCGCCATCAGGTGTGATATTCGTAATCCCAAGGGTCCAGACGGTTATGCTCCGTAATGCGCTTGATTGGTGCAGAGGCTATCAGAGTGGGTCTTTGCCGTTGTTTCCAGAAAGAAAGATTGTCGCCATCGGCTGTCTGAGGCATTGAAACACACTCTTTAAAAGCTTTCCCGCGCCTACCAACCTAGTCACTTCTGTCTCTACTCTCTTTGGTCTTCCTGCCCCTGTGCCCCTGCCAATTGACCTTCTCAGAGGCAAGTCGAGCTTATCAACAGACTTCCACCTGGAGCACCAATTACTTGGATCAGTCGCCTCCATCTCCAAGACACCGTCAGCACAATGGCATCTGCCTCGCGAAGCTTCTCCCGCGCCCTGCGCACCGCCGCTCCCTCGTTCCGCACCACCCCGACCCGCTCCTCTGCCCGCTTCGTCGCACCCACACAGAACGCCTTCCGCAGCCAGCGACGCGGATACGCGTCTCAGCAGGAGGAGCCAGACAAGCATGAGGGCAACCCAACTGGCCTAGCCTGGGGTGCTGGCGTCCTCCTTGTTGGTGCTGGTGTGTACAGCCTGTACACGTACAAGCCTGAGCTCTTCGGTCAGACCAACAGCAAGAAGATCTTCACACCCAGGTTCGAGGACTACCAGAAGGTCTACAACCACATTGCGAAGAGGCTCGAGGAGCACGACGACTACGATGATGGCAGCTATGGACCAGTGCTCCTGCGTCTGGCATGGCACGCCTCGGGAACGTGAGTACCCTGTTTTCTCTTCTGCAGGACATGAGAACTAACAAGAAAACAGCTACGACAAGCTGACTGGAACCGGTGGCTCCAACGGTGCTACCATGCGATTTGCCCCCGAAGGCGACCATGGCGCCAACGCTGGTCTCAAGGCCGCCCGCGACTTCCTCGAGCCCGTCAAGGAGGTCTTCCCATGGATCACCTACTCTGACCTGTGGATTCTCGCCGGTGTCTGCGCCATCCAAGAGATGCAGGGTCCTAAGATCCCATACCGAGCTGGCCGCACCGACCGCGACGTCTCCTACTGCACACCCGACGGCCGTCTGCCTGACGCAAGCAAGGACTCGAGCCACATCCGCGCCATCTTCGGCCGTATGGGCTTCGACGACCGTGCTATGGTCGCCCTATCCGGTGCACACGCCCTAGGTCGCTGTCACACCGACCGTTCTGGCTTCGACGGTCCCTGGACTTTCTCTCCCACTACCCTGACCAACGACTACTACAAGCTTCTCGTTGAAGAGAAGTGGGCATGGAAGAAGTGGAACGGCCCCAAGCAGTTCGAGGACGTAAAGACCAAGAGCTTGATGATGCTACCGACTGACATGGAGCTTGTCAAGGACAAGAGCTTCAGGAAGTACACTGATTTGTACGCAAAGGACAACGACGCCTTCTTCAAGGACTTCTCCGAGAGTGTAATGACTTTGTTCGAGCTTGGCGTACCCTTCCAGCAGCCCGAGGACCAGCGATACGTCTTCAAGAGCTCTTTCGACTAAGTTTGTGTGAGAGTAGGAGGGGAAGATTTTTGGGGGAAGGGGGGGGTTTACTTTTAACCAGAGATATCCATCTACACTATTATACCGTTGCTTTTTGAACAAGCGCAGCTTGAGCTAGATCACTTTTGGAAGTTATTCGTTTGATTTCTTGCAGTCTAGAGGATTGAGCATACAGCAGAAGAAGAATATTTTTGGAACACTAAATATTCCTTTTGAGTGGTGAAACGGGAAGTGAGGTGATAAGTAGTGCAGATATCATGTAACATCAAGTATTGTATTTTAGGCTGCGCTATTGTTGCGAGACCGACTGTGTGTAGTATATGGTATGTTGAGGTAAATAGTGCATGTATCCCAAGAACTTGTCGTCGCGATCGCTCCGGCCGTTGAATTAAATTGATAATACCCTCGTTCGACAGCACATCCACCTGCCCACTCAGTCACTCTTCAACGCACTTGCAAGCTGCGATGACTTCTTCTTCCAATACGCCTGATGGTCCTTTTCTATCTTACGGAACTCGTCAATCTCCTGCCTGCCCAGCTCCTTCACTGTCTTCTCCAGGTCCTTGATCTCGTCCTCTGGCAGACTTGGTGCGAGAGGTAGCGTGTCCTTGCGATACCTCGAAGGTTGGTATATGAAGTTTGGAAACTGGGTGACTGTAGTGGCGTTGTATTTCTTGCGGATCTCTGGTATCTCTTCTTCGAGAAAAGTGACGCGCTTCTTGCCGTTACAAGACCTGTCGTGTGGTGAAGAATTGCCGTGTTCGGGAACGAAGAGAGTGGATTCGGCGTATGTGGCTTTGGATGGCGAAGAGGAATGTGAATGTGGCAAGGGCGACTCATCCAATCGCTGCTTGGTGAACAGCATTTCCTCCATGGCTTCGTCGCCCAGACAGGTAGCTCCCAGCTTCCAGATCTCACCCACGACGACTTCCCACTCGTTCTGCAACTTTGACAGCTTTACCGCCTCCTTGGCTATCAACTCGTCATAGTGTAGCATCCGAGCCTCTAATGTTTGGACAAAGCGCACGCTTTCCCCCTCACGGTCAGTACGCCGTAGTGATAGCGTGAACTGAGAGATGGGCTGGTAAAGCTGGGTGGCTAGACGTTCGTACTTTGCTGGGGCAGAAAGCTTGAGAGGCGAAGCATTGGGGTCTTGCTGACTACTGTTTGGGGTAATGGTCTGCAAGGTACTCTCGTAAAGGGTATGGAGGAGGGATTCGAGGGTCTTGCTGATTTTGAGGGAAGTAGTTTTGTAAAGATAGCGTCGGTACTCGTCGCTGGCATCTGTGTGGTTTGGTATTAGCTGCCTACGTTGCAGTGAAATAGCTGAGTTGTACCTCTGAAGGCCACACCGAGGGGATGCATATCTGATGACCTCTTCTTCACTCCATTTTTCTCTGCGCTTCGTGAGCTAAAATGAGATTTGATGCTAAGCAACGTCGTGCCATCAACGTCTTCCCCAGTGAACTGAAGGCTGTTGATGTTTGCCTGAGGTGCGCCATTGTTCCGGTTCGTTCTAGTATTTTGCTTCTTGAAGACGGCAGCAGCCGAGACCGTCTTCCTCACTTTAGCAGGCGACAGCTTCTTCGCTAGCGGTTCCATGTTGCCACGCGTTCGTAGGGCGGGTTCAGTGCGCTCGGACTCCATTATGCATAGCCTCGGTTGGGGTTTCAGGGTACGTTTTATATTTATCTAGAGGAGTAAGTTGAGGTTGACTGATCTAGACTTGGCATGGATTCTGGTGAGGAAGTCGCGCTGGTGTTGACGGGAAAGAGTACACCTAGTTGTGCAAAACAAGTCAAACACCAGAAAGCATGCTTTTCGGAAAAGTGACACTCACGCTGTTGGATTGCATCACATACTCAGGCAAAGAAAAGCCGTTGAGTATCTCATTCGTCATAAACGTATACATTCTTGTTGTAAAGGCAGTTGCCAAGCATCTACCACCAGTGTAAAATTACACAATACAGTCTCTACGCACTTTTATACTTTTTTGTTGCATGATGTGTTGCTTACGGTGCCTGTCCCTCAGCGGGAACTAGTACGCCCTTCTCTTCCAGCATCTTCGCGAGCGACCCGTCCTGGTGCATGGACATGAGAATGTCGCAGCCACCAACGAATTCCTTATCGACGTATAGTTGTGGTATGGTCGGCCACTCGGAGTATTCTTTAATACCTGTTTGCACTTGTCAGCATGCAGTGTCCTATACCCCGTTCTGCAGCAACCGGAAATGTGCCATCGGCTCGAGTCAGATCGTGGAAATGCTAAACGGAAGTGTACAACCGTGGCAGCGTACCTTGTCTCAGATCCTGGTCCTCCAACACGTTGAAGGCAGTAAACTTCTCTGGGTCTACACCCTGCATGCCCAAAATCTGAATGCTAGCTCTCGAGAATCCGCATTGTGGTGTCTCTGGTGTACCCTTCATGAACAGGACAACGGGTGATGATGCAACGGCCTTATCGATCGCGGAACGGACTTCATCGGAGAGTAATCGTGCCTGGAATGGTGTGAGGAAGCGTGCGGTGGGGATGGGGCGAGTTGTGCTGGCGCGGGTTGCGGCTCTGAAGGCCTGGGAATTGTTAGATTGAGCAGTTTCTTGTACATGAATTCCAGAGGTCTACCGAAGGAATTGCGCGTCTTGCAAACATTGTGGGTGGTTGAGGTGGTGTTGACAAGAAAGACTAGTGATGCGATCACCTCCGCTGTTCGCCGCACCCGAAGTTTTGGATGAGGTCAGAACGCCAAGGCCGCTGAATCACTAATCTCCCATTCGTTCCTCTTCCCCCCTTCTACATATTGTCGGTTATCAGCTCAGCGGTGAATATACAGAACACATGATGGACCGAGGACTCTAAAACGCTAGTGATGAGTTTCTGGTCGCCGGCTCATTAACGACTAAGTACCGAAACTTCGGAGAGGCCAACAGTCTAGTCACAATGCACGTTTACTACATCCTTTGGGTACTCACCAGCGTAGACAACAGCCATCATCATATTGTCGCCGAACATGTGACATTCTCGACCCCGCGGCTTCAGCTTCGAATCTGTGGCTCGCATTGTATCAGCTCATCCTACAACGCATCCGTCAGTTTAGTCCTGCTAGATCTTGCGCGTTTGGATGTGCTTTACTTCTGTCAGATCCCTTGGAATTTCTAGTACCCAGATATCATCGTCCGAATCATACTAGTAGAATGTAAGGCTTGGTGACAAGAGTATGGTCGTCATATCACATACCTCGGTCCTAAAGTTTCCGGCTCCGAAGAGACGGGTGCATACAGCGTTCAGGTTTTCTTTATTGAGATACCGGTGTTCAATAATTTGCTGGTTCATCGTCATTGATGGTGGGTATGGACTGATTGCGGTACATGTGTCCGACTGCTAATGACAGATTATATATGTTTCTGTCTCCCATGAGCCGCGGTTGAGAATTCAAGCACCCTGCTACACTGCATGCTGACCAGGACAGAAATGTTGCCACGTACGTACTTCAGGTGCGTTTACCCGCAAAGTGCCTTTAATAAGTAGGTTGACGTTGCTCAGAGAGTTGTGCTATCAAACACAGTTGCGTCACACGCTACAAGGGCCCTGCCCTCTTTGTTTCTATCTCTTACAACCTTAAACACGACAAACTGAAGGCTACGAGCTCTTTCTGTGTTTCAGCAGTATAGCCTATCTCTAGGTGAGGGCAGCAGGAGCAAGCCCAGTGCACTTTGACACATGATGAGTTGTATGGTACGCACAGGATAATGTGTTGAGATCAATCAAGCTACACTGTTGGGACCAATGAAAATCAATTGAGAGAGCGAGGCAGACCTCGCTCAACCCTGTTTCCGGTGTGGAAAGGCGGTCGTGCAACATATGCTAAGCCCCTCATCACCTCGATCTGCTGCACTGGACGATAACCATGGTCTTCGACCACAACTTTGGCATCATGTCGGCACCAAACATGGCGAGCTCAGACTTCTTCAGACACGCAGGAAATTTCGAGCACGATCCAGTCGCAAAAGAACATTACGAACGTACCGTGGGGCTAGTTTTCGAGAAAGAAGATGAGAAGGCTAGAATCGAAGTGCGTTGCTGGACCAACGTTGATCTTGAAACATACCGGGCGAAGGATACCAATCTGATTGGTTCTGTGAATGGAAATACGTTGTTAACGTGCAGTAGCCCAGCCGACGGGATCGAACATACAGCACACTCGGCTCCTGAGTATGGCGAAGCTCGTAGCACTACCAACGTCCATGCATCGATAGCTAGTGGATCTCGATCAGCTCAGCTAGTTGTTCTCAACCTAGACCTTGGACAGTTGAGACGTTTCATCCAAGTAAGGCGACTATCCCAACCACCTTCGTGATGAGACTGATTTTTGGGTTTGCAAGAATACCAGTCACACACCAAGAGTCTTGTACGAATCCTCTGTTTGTGGAAGAGACCTACACTAAAACACATCAGTTATATCCGACAGAGGAACTCTTACAGTCGCCTGCTAATCACCAAAGAGCAGTTCAACATCATTCTTCACGAATGTCAAGTTTTCCCTCAGTTCAAGGAGTTCATCCTGGATTTTCGCTGGAAACTCAAAGAGACCGAGATAGGTCCTCCAAGGATCAAGTTTCGGCCCTCATTCGATCCCGAAAATCCATACGGTGTTGGTCGAGGGTTTGGTTAGTCCATGACTTCAGTGCTAGTTACTCATGTGCTGACACATTTCAGAAACTGCCTACGTCGTTCGATATGTCGAACTCACGAATAGATCGGAAAAATCTCCATGGTCACTTCGTCAGTTCGCTGTATATCACAGAAGCACTGGTCACCATTCTACTTTCTGCTCTACATGGATACTTGCTGGTGCTTCGCAAAGGACTGAAGAGTACTTTGATCGACATGCCGCCTCCGCTACAGATTCCCTCAACAGCAACCCCTTCGAGTTACACGTTCTGTTCCTTGGCGTTTCCATATCTTCTTGGCGACCTTACATAGCTTATCTGGGAGAGCTGGTGGCTGAGCTTGTAATTACCCTCAATTATTGATACTGAAGTCGAGCTAACTAATTATGCAGTCGCGAAAGGCCGTTATGTTCAAAGTCGGCGATAAAGACAGCCTCAGAAGTTTCTACGAGGTCGAAGTCAGAGATAGCCAGAGATTGAAAGATATCGAAGATCGTGTGTCTGATGCAGCACTCTGCTTAGAATCCACGTTGGACACCGTGGCCACTTTGATAGTCATGTACCGACAGTATCTTCACATCCGCCTAGATGATCATACGCCTCGAGATCGGTTGTGCGTAGGAGTAGCTGAGACCGACGCCATTTTGTTTGCGCTACATGAAAAGCAAAAGGAAGTCTCATACGCGCAAAAGAAGGTTGAGGCGATGTTCGCTAAAACCTGTACAACACGTGCTGTTGTATGTTCGCAGCCAGCATTATAATGATGCGGTGCTTACGCTGTTTAGATCTCAACTCTCCTGGAAAGCCTCAATGGAAGGAACCTCTACCAGCAAATGACGGTTCTTGAGCATCTCCAGCGGCAGGGCCAAGAAGAGAATGCTACCATGCGACAGCTTGCAGAAAAGGGTATTCAAGATTCCAAGAGCGTTAAGATACTCACCGTAATTATGCTGATGTACCTTCCATGTACAGTTGTCTCAGTAAGCAAACCCCGATGAACACTTTTACGGACACTGATCTACGTTGTAGAGTTTCTATTCGACACAGTTTGTGCACCAGGAAGACACGCCTACTGGACCCGTCATGGGCTACGCACATAACGCCTGGTTGTTCTTCGCCGTCACTATCCCGCTCACACTTTTCACAGTTGCGGCTTGGTATACGTGCGCATATTACAAGTCTTTCTTTCAAGCGTTGCCGTTTGAGCGAATTTGTCAAAGGGATAAGCTACAAGATCGTGCAAAGCGTTTCATTTCCGGCAAGGCAGTCTCACAGCTTCCTACCTGAGCGTCGCTGCTTCACCGCATATGTGAGCAGGTATGCACAGTCAAAGCTAGCTATTAAGCTGGTTTCGGAGGCTCTCTCTCCACAGCAGATATTGAAATTCGTATCGTCTTCAGATTCTCTACCGTTCTGCTTGGTCTGCATGCGGTTTGCTATTTTTCAGAGCACTCATGTGTACTGACAACGTGCGAGCTGAAAGTCACATCTTCTGATCATTTAGAAGCGTCAACTGCTACGTACATCTAGGTAATACGTTCGTGATAGCAAACTTGACTACAGATAAGAACGATGAATGTATTCGCCTGGATCATATACGAATATTGTCAAACTTACTTAAATCTATTCGCTAGACTTCTGCTCTCATTTTACAATGGTTTTAGATCTTCCGCAAGACTCTAGTGCTAGATCAATATGTCTCGAGTTCCTCAACGACGAAAAAAACCTTACATCGCATTGGTTCGGCCGGGTAGAGTTCAGATACATTTCTCAGCATCTCGTTGACGATGTTGCCTCGGCCAAGAACATCAATACCATCGTATCATTCGACGAAAGTCTCCAATATTGCGATTCGAGCACTAAGAGGGAACTTGTTGCTAATATTGCGAAGTCCGGGAAACAAGTGTTCGTCATCTGCATTCTGAGCAATGTCTCAATGCAATGTCTCAGGATGATGTTGGAAACAGATCCTGTTACAAATTCTGAACTTCCTATAGCAAGAGAGAGCATCACTCCTGGAGCCATTGACCCAACCAGCCTTCTCACAAGCTTTTTAGACGCCCAATTCCGTCTAATAGATTTAGATCAGATTCCACGAAAGGGACAATTTGATCATAAACTCAAGGATGACGCAACTATACCTATCTCGTACGACAAAGAACCGATAGCTAACCACAGCGCAGCAGGGACCGTATTTAAGATGGACATCATACCTTCCAGAAGCAGACTTTCCGAGAGACCAGACCAGGAACTCGTCATCAAAGTATCGGATTCAAATAGTGCTCAAGCCGAAGCGGAACGCGAATTTCTTCAAGCACTTGCTAAAGACAAAATCTCACATCCGCACATCACGACTTCATACACCGGCTTCACATTCAAGAGGCAGTACTATGTCGTCAGTGAGCGCGGCTCGGGAGACCTCTTTCGATTCATGAAAAAGTATACCAACAGTACTCAAGCAGGTGTTGACTACGACTGGATTGTTCAACAGTTCAGAGGCCTCGCAGAAGCTCTTGACAAAATACATGGGCCTACTACGAATGGTAACACTGGGTTTCACCACGACATCAAACCGCATAACATTCTAGTGTTCGTTAAGAACGATAACAATATGGGGGGCAGTACCCTGAAGTTTTGCGACTGGGGTTGTGCAAAAATGAGTCTCGGAGAACATAGTAAAGAGTCGATTGCTAACGTTGGTTACAAGCCGCCTGAGGCCACCGGCCATCAGGAGACCTCAACTCCCCATGACATCTGGTCTCTCGGATGCGTCTTTCTCGAGGTCCTTGTATGGTTCCACGATGGTGCATCCGAGAGAATTGCTTTCGTTAAGCAGCATGGGGAGGATCATTGGGTTGATGTGCTTTCGGGAAGTATTGAAATCACATCTACCGTGAAACAGAAGATGAACGATATTAGCAGTAAAGGAGACGACTGGAAGAAAGTTGTCGACGAAATTCGCAGGATGTTGCACGTGGACCCGCAGAAACGCAGCAAAGCAAGTGATGTAGTCGCTGCTCTGCACTAGCTTCCAAAGGTAAGCAGGCATCGCATTTGTAGAATGTGTCGCTGGATTTCGTTCAAAGGATAAGTACCGTTCATGGAAGGTGGGTTTTATCTCGTCTCAAGTCAAAAGCTTTCTTGCTCGTGCCCTTCTGGCCCCTCACATCTCGTCAGTCATTTCCTTTCTCCAGATCATCTTCTGTGCTGCATAATCATGAGCGCCTCTTCATATCATTTAGTTCATGCTATATTGAGGTTCTTCTTCTACCGGCGTGATCAAACTCAAGCACACTCATTCACCACGAAGAGTCACTCTAAGCCTGTGAGAACATGTCATGAGTAAGAGGTTTGAATTTGGTGAGTCGTGGCTGTTGTAGCTTACAAAGATCCTTCTTAGCATCTCTCACTTCTTTCCTCTCCAACATCTCTGTCATTCGTCTTCCTTCTCATTATGGAAAAGCCTCAACACAACCAAGGTGACTTGATGGCCGTGTTTAAAGCTTATTTCACCAACAACACGACGACTGCAAAGTTCGGTGACATAACACTCGAATTTTTCCCGTTGAGCATCCTACATAAACTCGCTTCGGGTAGCAACATTGAGGACAAACTTCACTCATCTAATTTCGATCCGGTTGCGATAGATCAATTGAAGAAGAGAATTCATCCAGGCAATGTGCGCCTATTCTCCCTCGCCGTCTACTGCGATTTCTCGGTGCTTGATCTCAATAACCTCATACCGGATTACAGCGACAACGATCTTCTCTTCCCGCCAAACTATCAACTTGGATAGGATGGCTAGTCCACAAAATTTGCCCTGAAAGTCAGCAAGTTTAGGGAAAATGCTGAACGAGAGCGCGACTTCCTTGAGAGTCTGGCCAAACGACATGCTCAGCACGAACACATCACAACGTTCTACACCGGCTTTGTGTTTGAAAGGAACATGTACCTCATTGCGGAGCTAGCAGATAGCAACTTGGACGGCTTCATGGCGAAGTACTCCGAACGCAGGGCTGTCGGTGATCTGGATCGTGGGTGGCTCTTAGCACAGCTCAATGGCCTCGCTGGTGCCTTATACACTATACATAAGATCATGCAATACCATCACGACCTCAAGCCAGCCAATATCCTAGTGTTCAACGATGCTTCCGCTGACGTCAAGTACAGACTGAAATTCACCGACTTTGGCTCTGCAGGTAATGGCACGAGTTATAGCCCGACCGAAAGCAGTGCAAAGTCGAATATAAGAGGCACCACAACGACGTTACCACCGGAAACGTACAACGACGGTTTCAGTTCTCGCTCGCACGATGTCTGGTCGCTCGGGTGTGTCTTCCTCGATCTTTTGATCTGGTATCACACAGGCTGTGAAGATGTGAAGGCGTTTCGCTCCAAAGTGATGGAAGAGAGCAAGGCTTGGTGCTATTACAATGTAAAGGATGGGGAGATGGTGGTCACTGGCCATGTTTCGACTACTTTTGATGAGCTTGCGCCGAGGCAAGAGGAACTGGTCGGTGTTATACGCGAGATGCTGGAGATCGATCCGGGTAGTCGGCTGAAAGCTGCTAAGGTGGTTAGTAGACTGAGTACAATGATTGGGCAGTTGATACAGACTTGACTACTCAGACTGATAAAAGCGCGAATACTTGATGTGTGTACCTATCACCATCCTGTGCCCCCGAGGCCTCTCTCTTTGACAACTTAGTATTTCTGAGAGTTGGAAAACGGTCGTTCTCGTTGATGCCAAACCCCTGAGAAGATAAACCATATGGAAATCATGCTTGTCTCGGTAAAGCATTGCCATGCCGCTCTGATTGAGCACAACTCAGCCCGATGTCACCTAGTCCTCGGAAGCTATATCAAGCGTCTTTGAGAGGCTGATTCCGCGTTTTCGGTGGTCGCGTGACCATCGACACCCTCTTCTACTTCTTAAGATGTGCTCTCCACCGGCGCCTTCTTCCGTATATCGACCCATCCCGTTCCCCATGCCGCAATGGACGAGACAGCAGCAAGGGTCAATAACAGATAGAAGGCCGCATTAACGCTATCTGAGAACGCGAGCAGCAGTCCATCTAACTCTAGGCTGCCAGAAGGCACCAAAGCCCGCACACTGCGAGCGCCGCCTTGGGGCTTACCGAAGGTGCTAGGACCGAGACTTTTTGCGTATGGGTCTGCATAAATATTCCATTGCCCACGATGGTGAAGACAGCCGCTACCGGATTCTCTAAGAACACC
Organism: Alternaria gansuensis; assembly: GCA_009289805.1. Classification (NCBI taxonomy): domain Eukaryota; kingdom Fungi; phylum Ascomycota; class Dothideomycetes; order Pleosporales; family Pleosporaceae; genus Alternaria; species Alternaria gansuensis. The sequence goes on along the minus strand of WBOK01000088.1, from coordinate 55,623 downwards.
ATGAAGGCGATCACGGTCGGACTTGAGCCGGTGTGACTGCGTTCTGCACCGAAGTTACAGTCTAAAACGAATTGGAATAGTTGTCATCAGCAAGAGACAGTGCAACGCGAACGATTCGACCTCCACAATCGACGGTTAGTAAAAACTAATAATTACCATCTGTAGTCCCATCATCCCACGTAGTCTGAATAGCATCTGGTGTCCGATCCAATTTGCTGTGGATGTATCCGGATTTCAAGTCGATATCAAACCACAGGCAATAGCAGTCACTGCTCCTGCAACAACGCTGAATGGAAGATAATACCCACCCAAGCAGTCCAACAAGGGCTTTAGAGATGACCAGGGATAGCAACTGCGTCACAATATCGGGTAGCATATAAACACTGCTCAGCGACGGACGAACGACTCTGACATCCTGGAAGTAGATGGGGACGTAGTTGACTTCGACAAAGTTGTTGACGAACAAGGCCGTACTTTGAATGGTGCCTACTCATACTATCCGCCTCTTTGCCGAATGAAAGAGAATGAGAGACCTCTGGCCCACATGCCATTCCCAAAGAGAGAATAAGATCAAGGTCGCGCCGGAGCCAGCGAACAAGCCGATGACAATAGGCGAGTTCCACCCGTACTCGGTCGATCCACACTGCAGCGCGATGAGGACGTGGGGGCGAAAAGCGCAAAGTCTATCAGATCTAGATCCGGGATGATGCTACGAAACAGGGCCGATGAGACAGGCGGCTTCAACGTCTCGTCCAGCATGTGCGTAAACAATAGAAAGACGCCGGATACTGCGCCGATGGGTAGATTGATATAAAAGTCTGCATCTTGTGAGTTGAGAAGTGGAAAGCGCTAAAAAAGAGAGTACCCACACCATCGCCAGCTCACGTATTGTGTCAAGTCGCTGCCAATGAGCGGTCCGATTACTAAATACCCGTATGACAGACTTTGTCTTATCAGCGGCTTTCGGTAATCTTTAGGCTGGCCACATTCCAAACACGATACCGTTGTAAACTACGTAGGAGGTTAGTCCTAAGTTGCAGGAAGAACACCGTATAGACGGTAGTAAGAAGCCGCATCTATGACTCGCAAGGGCGCTTATGCAGAGGCACCGCTCCTGCGATAAGGGTCAACGCGCCGTTTCTAGTCCCGAGCTTCCTATTCCAGCGACAGTACGACCGAGGATGTAGAGCGTGGAGGAAGTCGAGACAGCACACAGTAAAGAGCCGATCTTGAAATTGAAAACGAAGAACAAGAATGTGTGCTTTGCGCTAAGGTAGGTGTCGAGTTTTCTGGTAAGAGGTTGTAAGCTGCGCTAAAAGTGATACTGTGTCAGCCTCTATTCGACTAGAGTAGATGGTGAGAGACAGTTACCTCGAAAGCACATAGGCACTTCCGTACCAACTGATACCTACAAAGTTCACTCTCCATGTTAGCGTCTTATTATTTAAATGTCCCTCATTTTACATACGCTTGTAGCCTGTGAAAGTCCATTGTAATATACGGAACAGCCCGGATCAGAAAATTGAGGAGGTGGCTGTCAGTGGTCTTCCAAGTATGGCTTGGTCATGACAATCAAGGTCCATGTAGGCTATTTGTACTCACCGTAGCGGCGATGCTCAAATCCAAAAGAACGATGTAAAAGGCAGATATAATGCCGAAGAGAGCTGAACATGGCTTGAGCCGGCTGATATACTCATCGTCTTCCCTGCCATAGTCATCTGGCGAGGTTGAGTTCGCAGCGATTTCTGGTGGACCAAGGGTCGCGTTGCTCGAACCTTCCCTTTGCATGTCATCTTGCATGAGGATCGGCTTTCTCGGAGTCTGGATGCGATCATGGTTGTCTCTGCTGTCGCAGTTGTCTCTACTGCATGATCCGGCTGCGCTTCATCACGAGTTGCACTTGGCGACCGGGAAGCTCGCGTGTCTTCCGAGATGGGGCGTGTTTTCATTTCTTCGGCCAATTTTTCTGGGTCTGGTTATTTTCGTCTTCCGTTGTCGAGTGTTGCAAATATGCGTGCGACAAGAAGTAATCCAATGGTCGCTTTGAGCACAAGCAACCTAGAAGAGAGACCAGGGTGGATTTTAGAAATAGAGAGGTGGGATGATGACTAATTCGCAAGCTATGTGATTTGGATCTGTTTGCAGATCAAGTTTTGTGGCTGTTTCCTTCCAATGCACAAGGGCTAATATGCACCATTCTGGTACCTAGCATCGGGGCGTACCGTACCTGGTCGCTGAAAGATTTTTTCTAGACTTGAATCGGTTCGTAGGAATAATTGAGTGTCAGGTGCCACACTCACTCAGCCTTTAGAAATCGGATCGCAGAACAGATGATAAGACGTGCTGGGGCGCTGAGAGAAGCAATGTGTTGAGAGATGTCGTGTGCATATTCCCAGAGAACAAGATGGTATCCACTCGGCAATCTCAAGATATCTTGTCTACGGGTTATGTGTTTCTGAAACTCCTTGTCTGGGTGGTAGAGGGATGTGATGTCTTTGACGGGTTTCGTTCGGTTTGTGGCAACACTGAATATTCCTACTGCGATGATGTGATGGTGGTCTCCATCGTGAAAGGCTGTTCAATGTGCGGAATGCTCAAATTGTGGTCGAGAGGTTGTTGCAAGTCTTGCTAGTTGAGCGGTCAATTGCTGGAGAGATTGCCAAAGCTGTGAAACTGATGTGGGTCGTCTGTGACGGTAAGAGAAGGTTTTTAGGCACTTGATGGCTACGAGGAGGTACTCTCGCTTGTCCGGAAATTACAGCACGGCTGAACAATGTCAGGCCTCCCGATAGTGATTTGAACTTGGTCATGTTTTATCCGTTCTGATACTTGGCCCTAGCCGGACGGGTGAAGGTGTATAAGGTCCATCAGTCCATCAATCTCGTTCATCTCACTACAGCGGTTAGGAGGCATCTTGACGAAGACACATGAAGACATGATAAGCAATAACCCCTCTCATTGCCCTCACGCTGTCTTAGTCATATTCCCGCTCGTAGTGACGTCTGGACCGCGAGAAACTAATCGTCTGATAAGCTAGCCTTCAGATATTGACCATGATTACGCTTCCGCAAGTGGACTTGCGTTTACACTGCAGTTGGTGTCGGAAAATCTCAAACCGACATTAATGAGGCGGTCGAGGTCTGGTCAGACGTGCGGCACCTTTTCCTCGTCCAGGTTGCCGGCTAAAGTACTCTTGATGAAACGAAGCCTCCACTGCTGCCGAGCCTAGTGGTGGGCTGCATGTAGGAACCGTGGCGTCGAAGCTGTCGCCGGAGCTTGTCCGTGGCTGTCGTGGGTGCTCAGGTTTCTCGTAGATGCCGAGCCGTACCTAGGGCGAGATAGCTCGGTGGTCCATTACTCGACACCTCCCGAGCGCGGCATACCGCTCATGGTAAAGCCGATAGGGCTGAAGAAGGCGATGCGACGCCTCGACACCACTGCGGGTGCATCGTCATGGGGTTATAGAGCCAGCCTCGCGCAAGCGGTGCGCCTATAGCGAGTACCCATATACGCCCATCCGAACACCCAGCTCGTATCTGGGGTGTTGTTGCTGGGCAGCTGAAGCCTCGAGGCAAACTTTTGGCTTTTGGCTGTCGCCTCAGCTGCCTGGGTGTTACTCGGACACACGCTACCCCCCCCATTCTCCACCAATCCCCACACATTCGCGTCAGCAGCAGACGAAGGCTTATGGAGGTGACGAGCTTGGCACACGAAGACGCAAGTCCAGTGATTGGTGCGAAATTGGCGGCTTTAGCGACGACGGTACGGCAAGCCTGCGGATAAATTCGAGCTCCAGCTATCGGCGAGCGTGCCACGGTACGGTGCCCGCCCTGGCCCGTTCAGTGTTCTCCTGCTCCGAGCAAGCAATGGCTAGTGCCTTTTCCAACGGCATATTCACCGTCCAGCCATACGACGGCTTTTGAGCCAACAAGCGCGCGGGTTTTACGGAAGCTTGGTGCTTCCACCTGCTCTTGACATGCTTCTACCTCACCGTCTCCTAACCTCACACACACATCACGACTAAATCCAGACCTGGCCCTGCATCCCACCACCCCACGGATGAATATACGGCGCTCACTCTGAGACGCCTGTATTTCTCCACACCCCGACCCACGGCCTCATACCCGTCGACGTTTGAGACATGGTAGCGACGGTTGTTGTAGTTTGCCAGTTGTATACCGCCCGTCGCATCCTCGCCGAGATCCAGCATCGCATCAACGGCTTCAACACCTACGGTTAATAGTAGCAGGCACAACATCGCACACCTCTACTCAGCCATGGCTACCATGGTGCAAACCGGGAGCATAACCACTTCCCACCTGAAGGAAGGCGCCATCCTAGATGTGCAGGACATTCCGAATGGCGCCCGACCGGCGCTGCTGATCCTGCACGACGAGGGCGAGGAGGAGATTCTGGGCATATTTGCCGATGTCCTCGGCCAGAAATGGGAGTCGGCGACGTCCATGGACGACGCGCGGGCAGGGCCTCGAGAGACGGTTTACGGTATAAGCAACAGGCTAGCCAAACCGCAATTGGACGCCTGGGATCGCTCCAGGCTGTTGATCAACACCCATCGAGTAGATGGCGGCTACGAACTGGACGAGGGCATCAGCGACCGATGCGACTACGAATACCTCTACACGCGATCGCCCTTTTTCCGTCGAGACGTGTCGCGATACCTCAGCTTCATTCTGGGCCAAATTGGGCCCCATCGCGACCTCACCAAGAAGGCGCGCACGACACTCATATCGACCACTTTTCCCGATGTGCACGCTGCGCTTCCCAACCTCGACATTCTGTCGGTCGGTGCAGATGCGATCGAGATCCGAGTCGACTTGCTCGAGGAGCCTCTGCCAGATGGCACGGTCAGCAAAATACCCAGCTTGAAGTATGTCGGCGAACAGGTCATGGTCCTACGCCAACGCACGGAGCTGCCAATCATCTTCACCACGAGATGCACCAAGGAAAATGGCCGGTTCCCCATGGACGACCCCTCCCTCTTCTACCGGTATCTTGCGCGCGCGATACAATGGGGCTGCGAATACATTGATGTGGAACTGTGGCTGCCCGAGGAGATTCGCAGGAAGCTGGCTGAGAACAAGGCGTGCACCAAGATAATTTCGGCGTTCCACGACTTTTCGGGCAGCTTCAAGTGGACCTCGCCTGAAACCCAGCGTCTGTTCGAATTGGGCGCCGTGTATGGGGATATTGTAAAGATGTACGCACTGGTCAGCTCAATGCAGGAGAACTACGAGCTGGAATACTTCCGGTCGACTATCCAAGCCAAGTATCCCCATCCTCCCTTCTCAGGCCTCAACATGGGCCCCATGGGCCAGCTATCGAGGACCCTGAACAAGATATTCACCCCCATTACACATCCACTGCTGCCAATGATTGCGGCGCCTGGCCAACTAAGCGCAGCCGAAATCAACGCAGCGCTCCACACCATGGGCCAGATGCCCAAACAGGATATATACTGCATCGGGAGTTTTAGATCGACCTCGCAAGCCATGTTTTATGAGAAGTGTTTCAACGAGCTTAGCCTGCCGCATTCGTTTGGTTTTGCAGAGAGAGCTCCCAAGGCTTCGATTGAGCATATTCTTCGACGCAACAACTTTGGTGGTGCATACATCAACCCACCGCTGGCAGCTTCGGCACCTTGTCTGCCTTCTCTGTCGAACGCTGCGCGAGCCATTGGCCAGGTTGATACTGTGTTGGTGCGTCCAGGAACCAGCAACGCCTCCTTCATAGGAGACAACACCCGATGGAAGGGCATCCAGGCAACACTGACTCGCGACTTTGTGCCATCAGCATACAGTGGGCAGGCAGCATTGCTGCTTGCAAGCAACGAGGCTGATGCATCAGCCTCGATTTTTGCTCTGAAGAACCTGGGGATTGGGCCTATATATACGATAGGGTTCAAGTCTCACGGGCCACTCTCTACGGACGTGTCGCCGGTACGGTCGGTAGATGATGTGAAGCAGCTGCAGCAGCCATTCGTTATCATCTCGGCTCTACCTGCTGAGAAGTCGCTCTTGGTGGTGCCCCTGCTGAAGCACTACAGGGTTGCGGGAAGGAATGGAGGCCCCAACGGACATTGGGCAACAGGAACGAAGGCTGTAGGCAAGGTGTTTGTTGACTTGGCCAGTGGGCCCCGAAAGGCCGACCCGCTGGCGATTGCTACTTCGGCCGGATGGACAGCATATGGTATCGCTGACGTCTCAGCATGGACGACAGTTGAAACGATCCGGAAGCTCGTCGGCCAAAACGTGTGTTATGACTTTGTTCGTTTGGCATCCGGAAGGGGGCTTTTTTAGATGCAGCAGCTAGCAACGTACACATTTGATGACCACTTCCATGTCCGCACAATCACACACATGACAAGGCCTATTTGAAATGAAAAGCACATGCAGCGTGACAAGCGCGGGCAGCAGGGATGACGGGCAGCACTCGACGGCCGGGGCCCTCGTGGGAGCTGCAACGGTGTAACCGGGGACGGGGGCTGCAGCTAACAAGTGCGGTGGTCTCGACTGGTCCGCAGTGATTGGCCTGCAGGCAATACCCCAGATTTTCTAGAACACATTCGTGGCAGGCCGGCGCTACAGGCGCAGCTACACCGCGACAAGATGGCGGCGTGAGACGGGCGCAATTTAACAGCCAAATTGCCAGTAGCTGCATGGCAGAGAACCGAGGCACGGGGCGCTGGCGGGGACGGCATGAGATGGACGACTCCCTGACGTGCGGCTAGCCTCTTGTGCCTCTTGTGCCTCTTGTGCCTCTTGTGCCTCTTATCCCAGTCTCCCAGTCTGCCAGTGGCCCCGAAAGCTGCGTGTTCCGCGTTGCACATCGTCGTCGACCTGACTCGGCCCAACGGTTCCCAGCTTCGCGCGTGGGCTGTTCTACCACGCGTGGCTAGATAGCCCGAGATCGTCGTCACGCGTCCCCTTGATCCCCCAGCGGTTCCATGGGCTGCAAATTCCCAATCGATTCGACTGCACCCGCTGAATCGCATCCGAGTGGGCGCGCGCTCCCGCTTCATCAAGCCTCGCCCGTCCGCGCCCCCCTTGCTCGTCTCCACTGCCATAGGCCTTAATTTGAACCCACGTCTTACGCTGTGCTGTGGGCGTGCTTTCTTCTTCCTACCGTCCTGTTCGCGGCCAACTTAGTCATTGTTTGCAGCTAGAGAATGCTTCTGGTCCATCGCCCTATAGCGTCGCTATGTCCACCCAAGTGTCGCAGTCACTGGCCGCCGCAATGGCCAGACCTCAGATTGGCATCGACCGACTACCCGCCCGCCGCGTTTCGAACGAGCCCCGCGAGGCCATGAACTGCAAGAGTTGTCGAAAGCGAAAGGTAGTCTTCCTACCCCATTCTTCCTCTACTTGATGTGCTAATCCAAGTTCAAGATCAAGTGCAATCGCACACGGCCAACTTGTGAGGCCTGTCAGGTGTTCAACTGCCCGTGCATATACGGTGCGCTCCACCCCAGTCGCATCCAAACAAGAGCTGACAACTCGCTACAGATGCTGTTCCCAAGAAAAGAGGGCCAAAGACGGACGTCCTCGAAGCCCTCCTGAAGCGTGTTGACGGCCTGGAAAAGCGTCTTGTTTCCGAAGGCAAGAGCGATGACCCAACCGAGACCGACCCCACCTGCCAGGACGACGACAACAACAACAACAACAACGACAACACCACCACCACCGTCGACACCAAACCAAAAGACCTCGCATCGTCCCAATCCCCACACGAGCCTGAGCCCCGTCATCTGAGTGCTACTAATCATGTGAATCAGTTGATGTCTCCCATTGAGCCAAGGTACCAACCACAACAAGCCACACCATCTTGACCCGGCGCACTGCTGATACCATCTAGTGTGCAATCACCCACCCTTGCTCCCGACCTACTTCTAGACACCTATTTCGCCAGAATTCATGGCAAGCCCTATTACATCCTGGACGAGTCGACCACGAGACAGCGATTACAGGCCAATCAGCTTCCCGGCCATTTAGCCTATGCTATCTACGCTGTGAGTGCCAGGTACAATTCGTCCATCCCTGAACATTTTTGAACACAATTAACGTATGTACCCCAGATATGCACCCCACTTCGGAGGATACACCTCTGCAGTGCGCATTGGACAAGAGTATGCCCGACGTGCTCGGCTGGAGCTTGAGATAGACGAGCCCTCTATCGAAACCTTGCAGACGCTCATGCTACTTTCGCAAGCAAATTTCCAACTGGGCAAGGGCAAGAAGATCTTCATGTTGCTGAGTACGAAGTCACAAACTATTGTAAGCTTACACAAGTCTGACTGCCTTCTCAAGATTCTGCCATCAGCATGGCATTTGCGCTCGACCTACACCGCGAACTACCGACCGGCATGAAGGTCACCTCGGCCGAACGCGAAGGACGACGCCGACTCTTTTGGTCATGTTACCTCATGGACCGTTTCGCTGCAACCGGCTCCAAGCGACCCTCGTTGATTGCGGATGAATCGATTGTGCTACGATTACCGAGCTGGCAGCTTCACCCCGGCGCTCTGTTGATAGACGGCGACTACTTTCCAAACGGATGCAATTTGCAATTCATGGGCGGCACTGGAAAAGGCGGGCAAGGAAGTATGGGTATGCTGATCGGCATAGCACGCATCCTGGGTATAACAAATCGCTACCTTGCGGCCGGTGGTGTCAAGGGTGATTCACACTTTCCCTGGCACTCATTATCCAACCTATCCAAAATTCGCCAAGAACTCGACATATGGGCGTCGGAGACGCAAGACACCTTTACATCCATCGAAGCTCTCTTTGGTCAGCCCGACAGCACTATACTTGTTCTCAGCAAGTTGGTCTACCACCTCATACATTGCCTCATTTATCGGCCCTTTCTTCCTGTGGACTTGGCTGAGCTGTCTGGGACGTCGCAGCACCAACCCTGGCAAATCGAAGCAACCAACCTGTGCTTCCTTCATGCAAACGCCATTGCCGAACTCGTTGAGATAGGAAGGGCTTCTTCCATAATAGACTGGCCAGCCTTTGTTGGCTATTGCGTATGCACAGCTGGCACCATCCATGTACATGGAGCACATTACCCAGGAAGAGAAGGAGAGGTTTTCTCAGTCAGCACAGAGTTTCTGTCTCGTGAGATGCAGCAGCTATCCGAGCTTCGCTTCATCTGGGCTGGGGCTCAGCACCAGCGAGACACTCTGCAAACCATCTATGGATGTCATACAGAGCTAGTCCAATCATTGGCGAGCAACCCCATGCGCTATGCGCCAGTCTTCCAACTCGAAGACTTCTTCGACAGATATCCAGGCCAGGTCTTCGATGGAGCGCACATTACGTTTATGGATATAGCGATCGAATCGATTCGTGAAGGGTAAGCAGGCTAGGTCCTTGCATCCGGTCATGATGCTAACAATACGATAGCCTTGCAACCTTCAACATTGAACAACGTAATAATATGTACATGACTAGCGGCGTTATTGGGAACGCCCAAGGCTACCAAAAGCATTTCGCACCGTCACAGCAACCGCAATACTCAAACAGTCACCCAAACAAGAGAAGAAGAGCCACAACTTCATCTTCCAAAGCTCCAGGCCATTCACAGGCCATCCCCCCAACACCCACATCGGCCACTCATCCGCCAACTGTACATACCCACAGGCCTTCCGATGCCGGCACCTCAGAATCAAACCCAAGCCCTGGAGATTCTAGAACACATCCTACTGACTCCATTAGACCGCCCTACACTCCACCATTACCAAATAACACTCTGAATCCATCAAACGCTAACGGCGGTGGACTTGCTATTCCTTTCTCGCCGAACTTTTCTTTTTCACCACTGCCGCAGTTTGCGAGTTTGGCACCATCACCAGATTCGCGGGCAGCAAATCTCAACCAAAACCAGGATAGCAATCACGCGATCCACTTTGACCCCATGATGAGCATGCCGACGGCGTACGAACAGCAGCCGACCCCCGGCGCAGGAAGCACATCGGGCGCATCGGTGCACACAGACCCTGACAGCAAGGACCCTTTCCTCAGCTTGCTGGAACAACTCGCCGAAAACGAAGTCAGCAGAGGCGGGCCAAGCGAGCTAGATTTCTTCTTGAGTGGTCGAGGCACTTGAACTTACTAGCCTTTCTCACCGAAGTCAAGAGGACGGATCATGCATTCCCGCCATATCACACCGGAACACCGGAACGCGATGGTGCCACGATCATCACATGGTTATAAATATGGACTTTTTTTTCATTTCACAGTACATTTTTTTGAACGCTCTGAAAGCCATCATTTAGGATCCATAATTGACCGGCTTAGTCCGGTCCATAGTCTCAACCAAAAGGAGCGCGGCGTAAAACTGGAGGATTTGGAGCACAGAAAGGCCATCTTCACAGCCTCGGATCTACGGTGAACGAACGTCACGGCCAGTATATGTTAACTTGTATAATTATTATTATTATTATTATTGTTATTATTGACAGCAAATGAGCCAGCGCTCTCAAGAAAGGAGCCGGCAGTAGCCATTGCCGTCAGCTCCACACTATTCAGACAACCGTCAAACAAGTTCCACCGCTAAACAGATATGAGGTACTATTGCTTTGTTTAGACGCCCACACTAGCACCTTAAGGTAGGCCTCGATGTGGAAGCCCGTATTGAGTGTGCTTTGTGTGTGTTGGCGGGCAGGGGGGGGCGGTCTCGGTGCCTTTATTAGTAACTCAGCCGCTATGGTGCGGAAGCATACTATAATAAGTCAACGTGCATGGCGACGGCTTGGTGTTCACGTCGACGCTAAAATTACCCCGGTTCGACGCGTATTAGCGGTACACCTTGCACGTCGGTGTCAGGGGTGGGGGAGGAGACCCCAGCAACTCCAGACACTGGTACTTCCGGGACCTGCCTTGCTTGGGTAAGATGGACATGAACAGTAAGAGATTCAAACAAACTTCCTTTCCGGTTGTCCAGAACACTGATCAACACGGAGCGGTCAGTCCGTACTATGATTCTGGTCCTTCGACGCAGGCACGAGGTTTCAGCGCTAAGCATATCATCGCTGTTTTGGCGCACCCCTCCGCTACATTACAGCACAGCACGAAGATGTCTCCACAACGTGGCTTGCAACGGCGTGTGCGCATATGTGGAGAGTGACAGAGCGAATCCGGGGAGCATCGAATCCTTCGTGACGTTAACGCGGAGAGCGCGCCTCCGTTGCCTAAAACTGCCTGCCAAAACAGAGAAACAAAATTTAAGTGTGGTTCGTTATCGTCACTGGCAAAAATCTTTTGGAAGCAAGGAACCGGCAGCCCAAATGTGTTTTGATGAAGTGCGTTCACGCCAGGTTTCGGGCAGAACTCTAAGTGGTGGAGCGGAGATTTTCCGTTTCGTAGCACCTCGACATGTACTGCAGGGTCCATTGACGAACAAACAAAAAATGATCAAGTTGGAACGTCCGCAAAGCTCGTTTCCCATCACAAGACGGCATTGATGTCTGTGTTGAAAAGGATGTGTAGGCCTCTTTAGTAGCTCAAGTTGCGACAGGTTGAAACTGTGGGTCCCACTGGTGCCGTTGAAGACTCTGCAGGATGTTAGATGATGGACTGACGGCCATCCCGCGAAAAGCTCCAAGCGAAGACGGGGAGGACCCGTTTACTCTCTTTCTTATCAATGCAGGGCAGCCAGGGCGGGCGTGGGCGGCAGGTGTGCGATGGGAAATGATGTGGTGATGAGAATCAGCAGACTCACATAATAGCGAGAGCCGACCGATCAATCAGTCAAATTCGTTAGCCACACCACTTCCCAAGTGCTTTCTCTCTCTCTTTCTCTCTTTCTCTCTCTCTCTCTCTCTCTCTCGTTGAAGTGATGAAGTTGAAATACAAGCATCATATCCAACACCCGACACCCAGGAAACGCCGCTCACTAGAAAACAACTAGAACACGAGAACCCGACCTATATCATCACGCTGCTATCATGCTTGTCTCCCTCACCTCGATGGATAACCACAAGCGACATGAAGATCGACTTACGCTCACCCCTTCAAACCCATCCTCCAGTAATCCATACAACAAACTTACAGACACAGTCAGACTCGCTACTTTTTGCTCATTTCAGCTCGTTTCCGACCCACCTGGCAAACACACGTTTCCTCGACCGGAGTTCGCGCCACATACCGCGTATAGACACAAAGGTACTTCATACTCGCACCAACACCCATGTTGACATGAATCTTGAAACCTATAGGTACCATGTGGCATGTGCATCGTTTACTAGGATAGGGGGGGGGAGGGGGGAGGGGCGAAGGGTCAAGACCGTAAACCAAACTCAGTTCTTACCTTGGCAATGTCCCTGCGTTTACAATGCGGTAGGCGTCGGTCAATTTGGCCGTTGTAAAAACTATCGGCTACAGTAATCAAGAGATGTGCATTAGAGCCTTTGTGCTCTTCTGTTTTTTTGTTTTTTTGCCAAACCTCGATCAACAGTTGTCGCATCACATGTGCATTACTTTGATGTGGACGGTTAAATCCTTCTCATGCTAGCAGAAGAGGTGCGTACCTGTAATTTGTGCCTCGAGGATGGGTATTGTTCGGAATGGCGAGGGAACAAGCTCTGTTCCAAGACCTTGGAGCTGCAGGGGTCACGTCAGAGGGGTTGTTGAGGCCCCCCCCCCCTCGAGGTGTGGATGTGAGATGTGCGGCACCTTGGACGGGCATAAGCCCTGTCATGTGCAGACGATTTGTGAGAGAGATACATATGAGCATCAGTATGCACAGTCATAAGCGACAATAAATACATCTATTTCTCTGATCTTTTCCAGTATAGTCTATTCCTTCTAATATATAAACCATCACGAGTCGAGCAAAGTAGGCGATACGCCAATCGGTTCTAAGTCATGGTGACGAGTTCCTCGGCCGATACGGGGTGGATAGCCTGTGAGAAGAAGCACGTGTTAGCATCCGTGTTATTTATCAAACGCCTAATGCAGATTGCTGTTCTCCTCCCCCCGCAAACTTGGCAACTGCTGCAGTCGATAACCGAAGCACTGCCGCATATGCATCCACGGACGCAAGACAAGTCGGGAAAGGAGGGTTGGGTGAGTACTTACCACACAGTTGTCAAAGTCCTTCTTCGTGGCACCCATCTTGATCGCCACACCGAATCCTTGCAGAATTTCACTGCTTCCCTGGCCGAGGATGTGGAGACCGACGACTTTCTCGTTCTTGCCTGCGCAGATGATCTTGTAAGCTGTGGGCTGTTTCTCTTCAGGGTCCATCATAGCAAAGTACATGGCTTTGAACTCAGTCTTGTAGATCTTGATCTTGTCGCCGTACTTCTCGCGGGCCTCGGGCTCAGCCATACCGATAGATCCGATTTCTGGGTGGGCGAAGACAACCGAGGGGATGTTTTCGTATTCGAGGTGAGCTTTGGGCTGGTTGTTGAATAGACGGTCCGAGAGGCGTCGTCCAGCAGCAATGGCAACTGGAGTAAGTTCGAAGCCGCGGTCACAGACGTCACCGATGGCGTAAATGTTGGGGATGGAAGTGTTCTGGTACTCGTCGGTCACGATGTGGTTTTTGTCGTTGAGCTTGATGTCAAAGTCCTTGATCTTGAGATCCTCGATTTCGGGGTCGCGGCCAGTCGCAAAAAGCACCTCCTCAACTTCGACGGTTGACTCGTTCTTTGTCTCGTTGTTCTGGTAGGTCACACGCTTCATGCCGTTGCCAATGTCCTCCACCTTGGTAATCTGTGTACCCTTGTATAGGTTGATGCCTTGACGCTCGTACTCTTGGGTTACGGTGTCTTGGATCATAGGGTCGAAGGTTCGGAGGAGCTTGTCGCCACGGATGAAAAAGTGTGTTTTCGAGCCCAGTGCGTGAAGCATGCCCGTCATCTCGACACCAATGTATCCTGCGCCACTCGTCGCGATGCTCTTAGGCTGCTTCTCGAGGTCGAAGAATCCATCGCTGCTAATGCAAAGTTCCTTTCCAGGAATATCAGGTAGCTTCGGTCGTCCACCGGTTGCGATGAGGATGTGCTTTGCCTTGATGCGCTGAGAGCCTCCGTCATGAAGCGCAACCTCAACCTCATCCTTCGCGACGAATTTAGCCCGCCCTCTGAAATGCTCAATCTCATCCTTATTCAAGTTGTTCTCGTAGATACCGTTCAGTCGCTTGATATAGTCATCTCGCTTCTTCTTAAAGTACGGCCAGTCAAACTCTGGTACCCCGCCAACCTTGAAGCCATATGCCTTCGCATCCTTGAAGGTCTCGGCAATTGCAGCCGCGTTCCAGGTGAATTTCTTCGGTACACAGCCGACGTTTACACAGGTGCCGCCGTATCTTGACGATTCGATTGCGATGACTTTTGCGCCGTGTTTGGCAGCTCGTCGGCCAGAGGCAATGCCTCCACTACCAATTCCGATTACTAGGTAATCGCATTCCTTGGTCTGCGACGACATGTTGATGCCCGATGTCGAGAAATGAGACGAGAGGTTTGACAGGCGTGCGGATGCCACGGCGACCTGTGAAGGGCGGAAGGGCGATCTGAGTAGAGAGTTTTGTCCTGCAGATGGAGGGGTAATGGTACGGAGACTCGTCGACAGAGCTCGCAGTCTAAAAGTAGCTGTTGTTTGCATTAAAGAAGCAGCGCGGACGACGCAGATACTTATGGAATACGCCAGAGCACCTGGATTCCAAATCGACTACTGTAGGCAAAGACTGGATTGGACGATTTTGGTAATCCAACCGTTGAGGTGCAGTATGCAGTAAGGCTGCTTGCTGTGCAGGCCTGGCTTTCTAAAATAGAAGCAGTGGAAGATCAAATAGGCGCCTGAAATAGTCACGCAATGCCTTCTAGATGGCCGGAGTGTGCCGCTTTATAATGAGGCGATTTGGGATTTTGCGATTATGGAAGCAGCCGCCGATGACGCGACCTCGGTTTGTGGACATGTTGGAGGTGCATTCGCGCTATACCGCTTGTGAAAGCTATTCGGACGATTACCTCATTGCTTCTATCCCTCGCCCACTTGCGACATACGACTACCACCAAAGCAACTGTACATCGGTCGGGTGAATTGAGTTTTGACGGATGTTGGTAAAGAAACATGCCAGCACATGATACGAGTCCAAACTTTCCCGGATCCTGAGTCCTCAAGCAAACTCGGCAATCACCGAAGATATCATACCATCCGCACTACGGACCTTGGACATTGTAAACCGTTGGGCTCACGATTGGACATTTTTACGTTCACTCTGGACATCCAGCTACTATCATCATGGGCGGCAGACTTTCCATGCCCAAGGCCGCCGACGGCATGAGCGAAACCTCCAAGCCAACTTCAGCCAACGCAGCAGCGCGCCTTACGCGGGGTCGAGGTATCATCAATGGCCGTGTACGAAACGTGTTCCTAAACCCATGATTGCTCTTATCGGCTGATGATTCTCAGACCATCATGGCACCCCTAGCCGCCCTCACCATGGCTGGCATTCTCTTCGTATACGCTCGAACCTCGATACGCGCAGCGAAACTGAACGCTCAAAGACACCGAGAAGCAGACGGTGGACAGATCAGCTGGCATAAGGAGAGCATGAGGCGGCACGGTCAGATGGAGCGACTAGACGATGATAGAAGGACGTTTAGCGAAGCGCTTATGGGAGACATTCGCAAGAAGAAACAGCAGAAGGTCGACGAGGAACAGAAAGTGCCAGTAGAAAGGTCTGACAACGATGCTGAATTAAGGAAGATTGTTGGAAAGAAAGACTGATGTCTGAGAGGCTGGCGAAGGCCTTTGTGGAAGCGACACCGTACGGGTTTGCTGCTTCAGCGAACAAAAGCGTGGGGATTTTTTTCAGTAGGAAATGGGTTCATCACATGGGGCGTATATATCAACGAAGAAGCTCCTTATCTTCTCAGGGCCTTAGCCAGTGTAACGACTGAACTGGAGGATTGTTACTATAAAGACGATTATCGTTCTGCTCGTTGCTGGGGTGAAGCTAGAAAAGCATCATGCTGCTACCCATGCTGCACACGAGCACGTGCAACAGCTACCCTGGTGTTTGGTCTGCTCAGCATTATTCGATGCTAGCAGAGAGGCAAGCCACGTACCACGGTCCGCGGCCGGTAGTGTCCTGTCACACTTACCCTGTGCCATGTGCCCTGTGCCAGATGGAACTCTTCTGCAGTCTGTTTGACCTCGGGCAGTGAAGGGGCTGAGCTGTAGCAACTCAACACAGCATGTCACAGCCATATGGCTGGGCTGTGATTTGCGGGAGCTACAGTTATGGATGGGGTCAAGCTTCACATGTGAGCAAACCCCGCATTCAGCTGTGGTAGCTTCCCAACGTGCGCCATGCCACGAGCTTTGGTTGAGTGAATGATGGCATGCGCCGTTCGACAGCAAAGTCATGCGTTCGTGTGAAGATGTTGGTCGATTCTCGTGCACTAGGTGAGGGATATTTAGTCAGGTAAAGACATGTTCAAGTGCAGCTCGCCGCGTCGATCGTCCCCCTGCAGCCAATGGCTTCATCCTTCCGTGGCCGTTAGACCGTTTCGGGCCTGTGAGTTGCGCTTAACCCCACCATTCCATCACCACGCTCCGCATCTATACACACTCGCCAACACCAGCCATTGTCGCCCGACCTTCCTCTCCACCACAAGGCTCAACACTTGACACCAATCGCGCACACACGTTCCATCCATCCAACTTGACATCGCCGCGGTCTTCATGGAGCTTGCCTGGCTGCTGGCCCGATCGCGATTGCCGTAGGAAGACTGCACCGTCTTCCACAGCTAGCGATAGCCAGTATGCCTAAGCAGGAGGAGGGGAGACCAAATGTACAACAGGACATTCCAAATCGTCCCAGAGATCTGACCGAGGTTTCAAGAGCCGTCTTGCGGAGTGAGCAGGCAAAGCGATGGACCAAGAAGTACCGCACCGAGGTCGCTGCCAGCTCCAGCAGTTTGCTATCTACATTTTCTGCAGTACGTGGACCTATGTGCAATGAGGCTAAATCGATTTTCGAAGTGCTAAGAGCTTCCAGTATCCTCTAGACTCAGTCAAAACCCGACTTCAGGCGTACGCCAACCCCCCAGCACCGCGTAGAACACGACTAACATTGCATAGGTACAAGTTCAACTCCTTCGCTGACTGCATTCGCCATACCTACAAGACTGAGGGCTTTCATGGCTTCTACCGCGGTAAGCTTCGCTGCTCACAACTGCGCATCCATCACATACTAATGTACGCGTCATAGGTGTCTGGTCTCCTCTCGCAAGCATAACCCTCGTCCGCACCGTGTCATTCTCCATATACCAACGATCCAAGTACGCGCTCGACAATTGGATTTACCAGACTACCGGGAGCTCACCGCTTGTAATCGCGAATACCCGGGATGCGTGGCCTACTTTCTCAACGATTGCATGTTTTGGGCTGGCTGGCGTCAACGCGGGCGCCGCTATCACGGTCATCGCATGTACGAGATGTTCATTGCTTTTCACACGTGTGACTAGCTAATTCTTTCCAGGTCCTTTCGAATTGACAAAACTGAGCGCCCAAATATCCGTGTTGATGGCTGAGCGTAACGACGGTGGTGGCAAAAACGAAGCGGTCCGCAAGAGCTACCAGAATTTGGGAACCTGGAAGACGGCGCAAAATCTGGTCAAACATCGGGGCTGGAAAGGACTATACTCTGGGTTCCATTTGCATCTACGTGAGTGAGCTACAAACATAGGGACGACATACAAGTGCTGATAAAACACAGTTCGAGATTCCATCGGAACCAGTATCTACTTTATAACATACGAGAGTGTGAAACAGGTTTTGGCAAACGCGCGCGGCACTTCCCCTACACATCCACTGGCTGTAGTTGTAGCTGGCGGACTCTGTGGACTCGTTAGCTGGGCATGCGTAAGTTTTCGATCCTCACTGGTCCTTTTTCGATATAGTAACAAGCATCGTAGATCTTCCCAATCGACACGGCGAAGAGCATCCACCAGCGAAATTGCCTTGTAGGAGGCAAAGATAAGGCTACGCGCCCAAAGATACATTTCTTTAGTCGTCGGATGTATCAAGGTGAGCACACCCTTCCAACTCACAAGGCTTCAATACTGATTTGACACAGGCCTTGGCGTATCCATGTCTCGTTCCTGCATAGTCAACGCGATTTTTTTTACTGCATTTGAATTTACCAAGAAGCGCATCAATGGCATGTCTTACGATGAGGAACTGCTTCGCGCGAACGACTTGTGACCGAGTCGACATTCACGCACTTGAGATTCCTGTATCTGCGTTGGGGCATGGAGTAGGCGCATCTTTTGCTTGTATGGAAGCGGATATATAAATTACCCTGGATCTGAGTATACCACCACGAGCATAGCGTTGAACATGACACACGCACATTATGCATAGCATCCTCCAACATAGACCTTTTCTTCATATCTTGCTCGTCACCACCTAACATTCTTTCCTCTCTTTTTCGGAAGAACGTATGTAGTACTTTCGGTATTTCTTCACATTCACCAACTCTTAGGATCGCCTTCCAGCTGGTCATCCTCGATGGATCATCGACCGGGGCAAGACAGTCCCCATGCGCTGACGATCCGAACCTACTGTACTGGACCAAAGATGATGATGATTGAAGATTGCTATGATCGAGTTCAGAAGCAAGGTGTCTTAGCTGAGTAAAGGGGAGAAAGGTTGTAGTACAGAGAGATGACAGGGCCGGTAATGTATAGTGTTCCTTTCAGACACTAGGCCTAGGGTCATGGTACATTGAGACGACCCCGGTTACGGGTAAACTAGAATACAAAAAGGCAAGCCCAGGTTCACAGTACCTGATCAAAGAACATTGGTACGTGAACTGGAAAATACCTGCAGGTCAACACATCATGTCGAGCGGGTTTCTGGTCGAAGGTCATGCACCAATCGATCAACAATCTCAAGGAATGGTCGCGACCGAAATAATCCTGCTCTGCGACATCACATCATGTACCCATTCTTTGCACTTTTCGAAGTATTCATTGACCTGCCGACCTAACATATCTCATGACGCCGTCTTTGTTCTTCCGGGAGGGCCCGTATGTAAGTCATGTCACCGAATAGTCGTGACTTTCCCACCCCAGCAATGGGAATATGCCCGCTGATGAATCCGTTTTGCAACCCCGAGAAAGGCAAATGTCGAAGAAAGGAATGGAAACGAGACGCTTAGTCGAAGAGACCGAAGCCCATGTCCTCGTCCGACTCCTCCTTCTCTGTTGTGTGTTAGTTTCCATCATTGCTAGACGAAAGGTGTGCGGTAAACGTACCCTCCTCCTTCTTCTCCTCGGCAGCTGGTGCGGCCTCAGCAGAACCACCGGCAGCAGGAGCAGCACCTCCGGCAGCAGGGGCAGCACCGCCGCCTGAGCCGACGTTCAGGAGCAGGTCCTTGACATCCTTGCCCTCAAGAGCCTATTCACACATCAATTTTGGTGTCCGGTATTCTAGCGAGTTCGTTTATGCGCACCTTGGCGAACAGGGTCGTCCAGATGGGCTCGACCTCCTCGATCTTTGCGGCCTTGATGAGAGATTGGAGCTTGTCGGCCTGTTCAAATTAGCCATCGTGTTCGCGATTGCGAATTGCACCTCGGGAGTCGTACAGTGATGTCGACACCGTCATCAGCGAGGATGAGAGCGGCGTAAGAGGTGGCGAGCTCGGAGGTAGACATGGCGACGGTTGTGATCGTGAGATTGTCGTGAGTCGAGATGTTGGGAGTTTCGGCGCTGTTGAATTGAATTGATGGTGTGGAAGGCGCTAACCGTGGCTTTCGCTTAGCGACGTCTAGCTAATTTGGGAGCTAGCGCATTCCTAAGGTTGCCCCTCGGTGACGTCCGAGCACCTTCCCCGCTATCAAGCTGCATCTTGGCTTCCCGACCGGCAACATCTAAGTTCGCATGTTGCAGAGTTTCCAGCTTTCACCACTGCTCAGATTGGCCTCAACCCCACCGAAATATCTCTCCATCCGTCGCCGATCAGCGTCTGCAGCATACGATGACCGACTCCCCACTTCCACGGATCCCGCTGGATCCGAAAGAGCAGCCCATCCTCGACAAGCTGCAGTCCATACGAACGGAGCTTGAACTACTGAAGCGTGATCGGTCAACATATGTCAAGAGCCAAGATGTATTGAAACTGTACGACCAAGTCATCGAGCAAGTCATGATTCTCAACGAGATACGGGAAACCAAACGCCTGGAGCAGAACAAAGGTATGTCACGTTGCCACCTGCCCAATTTTGATTGTTGTTACTGATGTGGTCGCATAGTTGATTACATGCTTGATGACTGCTTTCAACTCATATCACTTGCGTATCTGACGATCGGAAAGAACCACGAACCACCAGCAGTGTTAGTATTCACCCCATGTTGTGTTTTTCGTACGGATCAACTGACATTGTTGTTAAGATACTCATATATCTCAACGGTAAAGGTATTTACCCGTATCGGAGTTTTGCATGTCGATTTCTGACACCACACAGCGCCTGCTCGACCATCTTAAAGAAGCCACTTTCTACTCGCAAAAGGACCTGGAGGCACTCGACAAGAATCTGCGAGATTGCAGACGCTATGTTGAGAGAGGTCGGGAAGAATACAGCCCCCACCTACTTACTCTCCTCGACGCCCGTATCAAAGTTTGCGAAGAGATTCTAGCAGAACTAAAGCACAACTTGTCCAAGCTCACACCCGAGCTGACACCGAAATGGGAGAAGTTGGTCTCAATACTAAGATCGCTTTGTGGCTGCAACGCGAGATCAAAGGCCAGTAAAGCTGGAATTTCTTGGGTGTATGCTGACTAGAAATCTAGTTCCCGCATGATGAGGTTGAGGAGTACTCGGACGAGCTCAACAAACTTGACGAGGAACTAAAGGAGCACGGCATTCGTGCGTACGAGACAGATGGGAGCACCGAAGAGAAGCTGGCCGAAATGGTCGACAAGATGCAACTAGCCACCGAACAACCTGAGACGGCGCCAGACGCCAAGACTCTCATCAGCACACTGCTACGGCGCAATCTCCTTTGGGTCGCGTTGATCAAGCAAAAGTCGGTGTTGTTATCTACCTCTACGATCCTGTCTAACGATCAAATAGGCAAGGACGTATAGCGCCCGCTTTCAAGGATACCTATGATAAACTTCTTTCCATCCGGAACAAGCTCGAAAAGCTCACCCTAACTCAGGCATGGTCTCTTCGTGAGACGGATCTCTGGGACTTCCAGCGACAGCTTGACCGTATAGATGAAGCCCGGGTTGATGGTAACTTCGTCGATGCGCTCGGTCGGCCGTCTGAGATTTACGAGCAGAGAGTATGTTATCATGGATCTGGGGTGTGAATACACACTGACATGTTACAGACACTGCTATACCTTCTCCGAAAGAGCTACGCTCTTATTTACCAGCTGCTCTTAACTTCAGAGCCTGTATCTGAGGCGTTACTGCCGATTTACAACCAACTGGCTACACTTCGAAAATGCTTGCTCGAAGTCAAGAAGTTGGGAGGTGTATCCTCACCAAGGGAGCTGTACCCATACAGCATGAAGGTTCGTGCATCATGTCATTAAAACACTGCTATGGCTGCTGACTCAAAAAAGCTGAGTTCGATTGACAACATGCGGGTAGACGGCAAGTTTATGGTGGGCGATGAGATACCCGACGGCCAAGGTCGCGTAACGCAACTTCTAGAGGAATGTTTCGAGCTCGTTCACGACCTGAGGAACGATGCCGAAGAAGACAACAGCTCAGCTGATGTCACACCGTCGACGGAAAATCCTGAGGGTCTCAGCACCTGATCTATCCTCGTCTATTTATTGGCGCCGTAAATCTTGGCGTAATATGATTGATACCGAACTGACCACTCACTTCCGACTTCCTGTCTCATTCCGGTAGGCCTTTTGTATTGCGGCAGACGAGTCTTACAACTTTTGTACTTCCTGTACTTTTAACGATTACTTAATAAGGCTCGATCATTCGAAGCTGTTCAATTTCGTCTTCCGGTGGCGTTGGGGGTATAATATCTGCGTCTTTGAAGGTTAGATGACTTCCGTATGAGATGCCTACATCCATCAGCGTCATTCATTATCAATTTTTAGTTCTTTCGCTTACAAAGCTCTTCGCCTGCAGGAATATCTCTCAATGCCCGATATGTGATAATTTGATGTTGGGTATCTCGCATCCATCCCACATTTTGTTCCTGGGTCGAGTGGTTGAACATGCTTCCCAGTCCGAAGATGACGGCTTGTGCGACTTTGCTATTACCGTCGATGTCTACGATTGGCCAGTTGCTGGGATGAGTTAGGTTTCCTATACTTGCAAAGTTCCCAGCACCGTGTCTAAACAAATGCATCGATCGAATTTGAACATGTTAACAGTACGCCACCGATACAAATGCACAATTAGCCGTGCAGATTTGATTGTTTGGATGTGCGACAACATTGCAATCGAATGGGAGACTACGTACTATGTATAATGATAAAGCGAAGTGTTTTTTATATGCTTCTTGTTCTCTTCTATTCCTAAGATCAAGACAGGGCATACATCTATGATTGTTCGCGCTGGTATGTCTTTCGTAGCGAATACGCCACGTCCTGCATGCCGTGTTAATCATATGCTACTACCGGCGTGTTGAAGGCAACGTACCTTTGGGCGTATCAACCTTGATGACTATATCGGGGCATCGTTGAAGTGAAATATCGTCTGGTGCAGTCTTGACACCCATGATAACTGGCAAAATCTTAACACGTCGGAAAGCAATACCAGTAAGTACAAGGATACAATCAAAAAGCACTGCTCGATAGGTCAAATCTACGACATCACTTTTGGTAATCGAATCACAAAATTTTATCACCGCACTAAGTCCGCGGTCCGAAGGCTTGGACGCTGACGCTTGTGCCCCACTCAAGCTTCCGCTCACGCTGGCCGCTTTCGTCACAGGTCCTTGCATCACGACGGCCATCGATATGGCTCAGCAGCGAGGGCAGGCGATGGGAGACTCTCTTAAGACGGCGCACTCCGTTAGCCTCAAGGTCCTGCGGTATGTTAGCGATTTCTTGTGTTGTTTGAGCACGACCAGACTGGGGCTTCGTATCATCTCATGAGGATGTTGCACGCGGCTCGCCTACCTTTTCGTATACTACAACTATCGTCCAACTACAGAGGTAGCATATTGAAGAATCTTACAGATTGTCTCGCCCATCCCTCGCAGTGCAGCACCCTCTCCCGAACTCCAAAGACCTAGGCATATCGCCCAAAGCCTCGCTGGCCTATCCCACGCCGAATGACACAAAGGATCAGTTTGTCCTGAGCCCTGTATTGAATCTTCCCGAAGCGTTCGGGAGCGCCTACGTTGGCGAGACCTTTTCCTGTACACTATGCGCGAACAATGAGGTTAATCCAACCGACAAGACAAAGGCGATTAGTGGTGTGCGGACACAGGGCGATATGCAAACGCCATCGAACCCTACAGGCTCGCCCTTAGATCTATCTGGCTTGCAAGAAGCAGAAGCAGAAAACGCTTCTCCGGAACCAGGGGAATCGTTGCAACGTATCCTAAGATTCGAACTCAAGGAAGAGGGCAACCATGTCTTGGCCGTGACTGTCACGTATACGGAGACCGCACTAGGAGAAGGAAGGGCAGCATCTGGGAAAGTTCGAACTTTCCGCAAACTGTACCAGTTCGTGGCGCAACCATTACTGAGCGTCCGCACGAAGGCTGGAGAAATGGGCCCGAAGAATGGATCTCTGCGATACCTCCTAGAGGCGCAATTAGAGAATATGGGAGAAGCTGCAGTGTGCTTAGAGGTACGTTAGCGCTTTCGAAGTACCACGATTCATGTGCCTGTACTATTCATTTATCCCAAACAATGAGTCAGGCCATGTGGCTTTGACTTGAGGATTTCGGCTCCATCACTAGCTCAATCGCAGAGTCCGATCCGGCAATGGTGTAAATCCGGTGCTATCTTCGGTGCTTTAGATGGCCTACCGCAACAGCCATGCCCTAGTAGGCATCAAACCACTACTGACTCCGAACAGGCAGTCAGTGTAAATCCGAAACCACCTCTCAGATCGACATCGCTTAACTGGGATGTGCAAGCCTCAGGTCTCCATGCGCCGATATTGAGCCCACGGGATGTGGTGCAGGTGGCTTTTCTTCTTGATCGCCAGTCTAGCGGTGATGACGAAGAAATGGCAGAATCTATCACGGAAGACAATAAGAAAGTATTGGGCCAGCTTGCTATCCAGTGGCGAAGTGCACTGGGCGACAGAGGCTCTCTCAGCACTGGATGGCTTACAGCTCGACGCTGAGAGTGTCCTCTTCAAGCAAGCTTGTATTGCGCCCTTTAACGTCACGAGGGATTGTTTATCTCCGACCGAAAGTTCCGGCGCCCGCACCTGCAGTTCCAAGCGCTTGGTCTGACAGTATCGATCTAGCCTTGTGCTGGCTAAAGCCATTCGGAACCTGCTCCGTGCGCCATGTCAGCATGAATGATGAATCGAGTGGTCCAACATTGGTCGCCGAATAGTCAAAAGCAAACTTACTTTAGACTTTACTTCTACACGTACCATAGAGCAAATGTCTACCATTGGCCATTTACATGTCCGTTGCAGATGGGCGGGGGACTTGCGGAGATTTTGTTGGTAATTTGTAATAGCGGTCCACCTCCACATTGATGTTGCGCAGTACGTAGGTAGTTTGAATCAGACAGGGGGAATGCGGAGGATCTCTTGGATGATCGACATGCGAAGCGAACGAAAAGGCAATTTTCAAGCCATCGAATGCAATCGGGACCAAGGAAAGAATTTTCCTTAAAAAGCAATTGTGCTCTTGCGGCATTGACTACTAGCGCGACAAGTAGATCAAACGACAGAGCGATCAGCTGTGACCAAGTTCGAAGAGGTGGATGAGCATCGATCTGACAATTTGGTGAAGCACGGCAGAGAGGGCAGGGTACCCCAGACGCTATCACTGGGCCCCGGCACGAAGAGGCGACAGACACGGGAACTTGATGTGACAATGTCACGAACTACTCGAGGGCCGGGCGATGGCAGAGGCGTCATTCAATCTCGGTCAAATGAGGGCTCTTGATAAGCTTGATCATGACACGACCAAGTATGCATTTGGTTGCAAGACACGAACGCTTGGAGAGACGGATACTGGTGGCCATGACTGGTAAGCAGCACTGACTGTGACCGTTTGAGGGCTCTTTTTTTTTTTTTTTGGACGGCATCGGCTGCCCACAGGAGGAGGATCGACATGTCCACATGTTGCATACGTCTCTGGCCGGGCGTATGCGCAAATCCAACAGCGAAGTGCAAGACAGATACAGGACCATATCCCGTAGGAAGACATGCACCGGTTTATACAGTTGGGCAAGCAGCGTTGAGGACGGCCACGGTTTACATGGTGGTCAGAGCATACGATGTCAGGCTGGCTGGAGCGTAGCGCAGCAATGCACATGCACACACAGCGAGGCGACTAGAAGATTTTGAGTTTGCAGTGAGGAGGACAGTATGCTGTGGCCATGGGTTGACCTTTGCTTGACACTTGACAGCTGCGGTACATGAAGCCGTACGCGTTGAGCGGTGTTCGGCTGTTTGCAGGGCGCTGTGGGGGCATTGGGTTTTGTTTGTTTCGGAGGTTGAAGATGTTGCTAGCACTCGACGGTAGTGCGGGATCGTGTACGGTGCACGACATGTATGCCCCTTATTGCTGCCCTGGCGGCGATAGCGTGTATGCGCGCTGTACGCCGAGTCTGAAACACATGCAAATTGGACGCACACCACCAGTGCAGCGGCCTAGTAACAGTCGTGCTGGTTGCCCGCAGCCACTCGAGCACCCCTGAAGGCGCAGCACTGCCATGCCGACAGGCCATCCTGGGCCCACCGCCTATCCCACTTCGGCCGTGTGCCAATCCCGCGCCGTCCCAAAGCGGATAGGCCCCAGGCCGTGCCTTCCCAATGCATGCGCAGCCCCCTGGTCGTGCTTTCCGAGGCCAGGGTCGCGCAGCGCGACACGAGACAACGGCACAGCGACTGAGGGCGGCTCACGGCCATGGTGAGAGACGGAGCGAGTGGCATGCAACGCCCACCTCGAGCCAGGCGCTGGGCCACCATGGACGTTGATGCGCGCGGGTGCCTTGCATTGACAGCTCCGCGTCTCCGCCGGCAAGCGCGGACAGGATGAGCTTCTTGCGAGGTGCAGCAGTCCGGTCCAGGCCGAGGGGCATGCGACGCGGGAGCTGTCGAGCGCTAGGCCGTCTTCTGGCAGCGATAAGAGCGCAAGCGCGTGTGAGCCCTGCGGCGAGGGTGCATGTGGGTTGGCTGCTCCTTTTGAATGGCGTGCGGCCGGGCGCAGAGTGCACTGAACCCTTCTCCGCCAACCCTCTCCCCGTTTACTCTTTTCGCCCGCAAACAAGCAACCATTAGCTAGACAAGACCCAACGCGACACCAGTTCGCGACCACTCTGCCCAGCTGCAGCTTCCGCCTAAGCTCCCCGCTCGTTTCGCTGCCAGGTCGCCACCGTGCAACCGCCTTCTCCGTCACCGTCACCCGCACCGCCGCCGTCGCACACGCTCTGCTCTGCGCTGCCTCTGCCGTGCATAAGCCCTGCGCTGCCCCATCACACACAACCGTTGGAGCTGGCGTCCAATCTCCAATGACCTAGAGGTACACGGCGACTCGACGTCCTCCACGCCGTGACCGCGCACCCCACGACGCTCTTCAATCGCCCATCTTTTTCTTTTTCTTTTTTTTGGATATCCCATGTCCACCATCTAACATGGCGCCCGCTCCCTCGTCCACGGCCGAACAAACGTCGACCCCGCTCGCCGACTATTTCTTCATATCTGGAATCGAGTCCTCGCAGGTCTACGACGAGCGCACCTACAACAACAACAACAACAACAACAACAACAACAACAACAACAACAACAACAACAATGGCATAGTAACCTCCCCGCTCGCCCAACCCCCGGTCGACGAGACGATTGAAGAGGATTGCGCCCTCGAGACAGACTCAATCCGCCCAACGTCACAGGATGGCCTATCCAATGGCGACACAAATCGACAGAGGTCTGCGAACCGATTCAGTGAAAACCGCCAATCCAATGGCACAATTACTGGCCTAGATACCAAGCAGACTGCAAGCAATCGGAGCAGCGCTACCATCAAGGGTGTGCAGCTTGGCGGCTCCGGCCTCAGTGACCAGGATTTCGACATTGCACTGCGCAAATTCGCTTCCGAGCGAGATACCTTTCTCGAGGAAATACAGTTTACCGCTGGTGTTGCGCAACAGGCCCGCTCCACCCCTACCAGGCCGCGTCCCAGACCACAGCGCGTGTCACAAGCCAACAATGACGACGGCGTCGGCAATCTCAGGTCTGGCGTTGGAAGCATTCGTCGGCGCATCTCAACCATGCAAAGCAGTCTGAAGCGACAGCCGTCAACAGCAAGACAATGTGAGTGGGCCTTTGACAATTTCGCCCGACCAGCATCTTTGCCGGGCTGGGCCTCGGACCTGATATGGGTTGTTTTACCTTTTTGATCGACCTTTACTGACGTGCATGCAGCCTCCATTCGAACATCGAAGCGCATGTCCGGTTACAACTCTGTCATACCGGCACCGCAGCCCTTTCAACCCGACCCGGACATGCATCCTCTTCTGCGCCGTTACGAGCCCGTCCTGCTAGATCGTTATCCACCCCGGAATATGGTCGAGGAACTCAAGAGGCGGAATCCATTTCCTGATTACGTGCCCATGTTTGCATTTCCCAACGATGTTAGTGTCGTCTCATCTGACGAGCGACCAAAGAGCCAATGGCACGGATTCGCCATGACCAACGGAGACGGCTCCAAACTTTATGGCATCTGCATCATCGTCTGGCTGCCACTGAACGCCACAGCTGCAGAGGGCCTCGAGTGTCAATGTGAAGAATGGCGAAACTTGCACATGAATCCAGAAGAGCGCGAGTTGGCGAGCAGCCTTGGCGAGCGCCTGGCATTGGAGCGCGCAAAACTGTCGCAACTCCTAACCAAGCTTCCATCCGTGGCCCCCGACTCAGAGGAGCGTGAAGACCTGGACGACCAGATTGGGGCTGTAGAGGAAAAAATTCAACTCATGACCGATCTGCTTCGCCCTGTGAGACACGGTGCAGCATCCAAAATTGAGGGTCTTACCGACGGAGAGACTGGACTCTGGATACCCCGTGCTTATGGTGTCATGGGTCGAGACGCCAGTCTAACGCCGTTCTGGAAGGAGTGGTTAAAGGCCATTGTTGTCCCCATGACTACAGGTGCCATTCTTCGAGTCCCTGCCAGCTCACCACGGGTGGGCATGTGGCAGCCGCTCGAGCGATACGTCGTCAACCTGTGCGCAGAGGCTCTTAGTCCGATTACCTCCATCACACAAGTCGAACTAGCAGTTCGCGAACTTCGCATGTACGCTCGAAAAGAGGCAGTCAACGAGCTACCTGGCTCCCGAAACATCGACATTTACGCTCTCTTCCGATGCATGTCCATACCCAACATTATTACTCTGTTTGAGTATGTGCTCTCAGAAGCCAGAATCATTCTCCTTTCCTCTCACACGGCCATGTTGCATTTGGCCAGTATGGCGATTACCAACCTACTGTATCCCTTTCAATGGGCTGGTGTCTTCATTCCCATCTTGCCTGCTCGTCTAGTGCAGACAGTAGAGGCGCCATGCCCATACATTGTAGGAATCGAGCGTCGTTATGAGCCCGCCGATTATCCTGACGACGACTATGTGCTCGTCGATCTGGATGCTGATTCAATAGTCTCCAACGGCCCACCACCACCATCTCTGCCACGCCAACAGCGACGGAAGCTCATGTCTTTACTTCAACAGTCTGCACCACACCATATACGATATGGTGTGCCCACTGGACCTCCTGCTTATGCTGTAGAAGCTTTCCCACACGACACGTTCGCTTCTGAGAACCCTGGTGTGTTTTCTTATAGAGCGCATCCCTCGACAGTTCAAAATTACGTTGGTCTCAACTCGACGTCTTTTGGAACTGTGGTTGGACCGCCTAGCTCCAGGCCTTTGATTTACAACGCATTCTTGCAGTCAAGTGCTTCGAGCAGGGGCAACGACCGACCATCCACAGCGACCACCATAAAGACATACCAATCTCCGCCTTCGCCCAAGGTGTCTCCAGTATCGACAATATTCCCACCCATGCCTAGCACCCCTATCTCACGCAGCGATTCTGGCTATGCTCTCCAAGCCAATCTTCGCGAGAAGCGATCTGCCCGTTTCGAGACTTCAAGTCGGCGAAGTTCGTCGGTAAGTTTGGCTTCACCCCCGTTTCATTGTGGTAGTTCATCGACTAACGTGGCTAGTTTGGTTTCGAACGTGTACCCCAAATTCGGCGCCCCTCTCAGCCGTTCCTAGGCCATGCGCCGAGCGCATCGACATCGTCTCTGAGTCATGAGTATAAGGCGGGGTCTTCGTACGCGCCATCAGTGTATGCCCAGTCAACCCTGGCCGCATCGACGATCATGCCCGGCATGGCTGTGCAACAAGTACGCAACACTGCAACAATGCAATGGCAAGAAGGTCATTGCTTGCAGTGGAGACCGTATGAGGATAAAGCTCTTTGTTCGATATGCGAAGAAAAGTCCGATGATGGCCTCTATCGTTGTACCGGTGAGTTTCGGGTTCGCTTGGCGCGATTTACTTTTCTAATATCATGTAGGTTGTAGCACATACGCCCATGGTAGATGCGTGGATATGATCTGCATTGTCTGCCCGACAGCCTTCCGACCTGATCAAGTGCGTGCGTCATTCGTGCGGTGCTTTGCTAGCCTGTTCTACACCTACCGGCGCTATCTCCTACCGGCCACTGGCGAACGCAAGAAGTCTGGTATGACATACCAATTTAAGATGGATGAATTTGTGAAGAGTTTGCCAGCCGAGAATGTGCTGTATATCACAACGCTACAGCAGACGCAAGGTCTGTAGTGCTACTCCTGAGCTCCTCTGAGCACTTGTTAACATGCAATAGCCTTCAACGAATTCATTCATGAACGCGAGAGCAAGTCTGCGGATGATCCCACAATCAAACTTTTTGATGAAGTCATCTTGGCGAAGCGAAACCGCGGAAAGTCATCATTCTTCTACAAATCGAAGGTGGACTTCTTATCCGACACAACAGACCATCTTTGGCGCACCGCGTCGGCAACTCCACCGAATTCGCGCTTCCCGGGTGATTATAGCTCTGTGATTAGCCGAAGTACGTTGCACACATTTCTTCAGCCTGATAATGCTAATATGATTATAGTCCCCGCGAAACTCGACCCTACACTCATGAAAGAGCCTCGTGTCATCCAGGGTGTGCCACGCGTTCCTCATGGGAAAGCCCGCCGCAAGCCCATTCCATCCATGCTTGGACCAAACGGCAATAGCCCACCACAAATCCATACCTCATGATCTATACACCAATACCTTACGCTCTCTATAACGATGAACCCGACCTCCATGCCTCTCCCTCTCTCATCACACAGTATCATCTTTCTGCATCTTATTGTACCGCATGTATTATATCTAGCGACGGAGTTTTCGGCGCATCATGGCATTGCGAGTGGACCTTGACAGTCCGCTGGCCAGTGCTTGTTTCTCAGATTGGATATCTGATGGAAGGATAACACGTCATCTCCGAAATCATCTTGCATTACATGGGGTGGGGTGGATTGGAAATGCTTTTGCGCGGATCGGTTTGGATTTCGACTCTAGTGCGTATCTTCTCTCGCCTCTATATTGGGCGATGCAAAAGAAGCACTTGGTCTTTATGCGAGTATACCTTTGTAATGCGTTTCTTGCTACATCTCACCTCAGATTGGCACCTTCTCGTACCAAAAGGCTAGGTAGCGGCGAGCTTTTTTTTGGTTTTTGTGTGTGTGTGTGTGTATATTATTGCGTTAAGCACAAGAGGAGCTGTGAGATGAGCTAAATCGAAGCATGGAACAAACTTAAATCGTTTGCTTCAATAGCAATGTGCAAGTGTTGTTTGCAAGCCACCCCTTTGAAGAGTCCCTTACTACCCACACGACCTCAAGCAACGTGCACCACGTTTCTAGCACTGACACAAACTGGAGGAACCAGACCAATCATGCACGTGTTTCTAAACTTGTTGTTCCTGACTAGCACATTAGCGCAGTCCTATTGGGGCAAGCGTCACCCTGACGGGGCAAGCGTCCGTGTGAACCGAGCCCCTTGCCCTTGGGGGATCAGGTCGGGACTCAGGCAGCTCTTCTGCTTTCTTTCTCTCTCCATCAGCCGTCGTCGTTGTACATTCATTCTGTTAGAATCGATCTCTTATAGTCATTTTTTAGACTACACTATCGTTAATACACTCACCGTCTCTACCATAACTCAAATCCAATCCACTTTTCACGCCCACCAACACTCCCACTTCAACCGCTGATATGCTCGGACGTACCGTTTTCGCCGCGACCTTCTTCGCGCTTGCTCACTTCGCCATGGCCAGTCCCCCTGGCTGTCTTCTCGGTGCTATCAACAAATACGAAGACCCGTCTGACGTCAAGGCCGTCTGCAAGGCCAAAGACCTGAGCGAGAAGGTGGCGGAAATCTGCGGTGGCGATGCTAAGGCTGCTATGGCGGCGATTGCAGACATTTGCAAAGACAAGGATGTTGATGTCTGTGAGTAAACTCTGTTGCGCGCGAGCACGTTGCGGCAATCACCAGCCGCAACCATTCGAAATGAGGAAGATGATTTTTGGAGGAATGTATGCTAACAGTTCGTGTAAAAGCAACCGCCGTCTCTTCCGCCTCCGCCTCCGTCTCAAAGACTGCAACTGGTTCCTCTCACAAGCCCACCGGCACCTCGGGCTCTACTCTCGTCGCTCTCCACCCTACCGGCTCAAGCGGACAAGGATCCGGCAACAACACTGTTCCTGTTGCCACCGGCGGACCTAAGCCCCCTGTCGGCAGCGCAACCGGGTCCGCTGGTTTGCCTGAAGCTACTGGTGCTGCCGGCAAGGTCGAGTTTGGTCTTGCCGCTGTTGTTGCCGGATTGATGGTCGCTGCTTTGTAGATTGGAGGGTGATAGCCGAATATACCTATAAGAGTAGAGGGAAGTAGTAGTAGGGGGATGTTGCATAGATGAGGTGCACATGGTTGTAGATTGCGTTGGATATTTAGAGTCATAATTGCACATACCGGAAGAACATTGCACATTTTGTTCAGTTTCAGTTCAAAGTCATCCTCTTTTGCTCTACTACTGTTCCAAGGCTTGCTCTCGACGCCGAATGAACCGGCAAACTGTAGTGTTTCCGATCTTACTAGTACACTAACATGAAGGGATGAGCTCATGTTCGCGCTTCCAAAAATCTAGCCCGAAAAGCCACACTGCTGTCCATTGGCCGTTCCCCCTTACAGATTCCTTTCAAAAATGTCGAACTTGGTTGCGATTCTGGGCCATCTAAAATCACATCTCTGTCAGGTTCTGGTACCAGCCTCAGCAGGCAAGTGTACCATGCAATCATCATGGTCAAGTGTGCACCACAAACGAGGTTGCTCTACCGCCTACCCCTCCACCCCCACCTTTCTTGCAGTCATACTCCGCACCACGGTACCCGCATCCGTAAGAAAGATGATACAATCACTCCACCCACCCAAACCCATAATTATGCCGTTTTTTTACAGTCGTTATATTGTACAAGTTTTGCAGCTTAGTCATTCAAAAACACATCTAGGGCAAGATGGCCGAGGTTCGTGATCCCTGGTGTTTCTGTTCTGATTGATGCATGCAACTAACACTGGGTTCTAGCGGTCTAAGGCGCTAGCTTCAGGTGCTAGTAGAGAAATCTGCGTGGGTTCGAGTACGTTCTACCACACTGCGTGATGTTGTGACAACTGCTAATATAAGCAGATCCCACTCTTGTCATTATACCTTCTTTTTTACCTTTCTGCTACACATAAGCATGTATAGAAGGTAGATGAGAGCGCTAGGTTTATATTTTTGCTAGTGCTACTACAATTGTGTTAGCATAGTATAAGTTGTTATTTGTAATTAATTCAAGTCATCTTTTATCTACTCTACTATTCACGCATTATCTTTATTTACACGTTGCGCCTGGCGTTGTGTTTGTAAGTGCACACAAATGTATAAATAAATGAACTATATCCATGTACAAGTATAAAAACAGCCTATAGTCATTGCCGTGGGCAGTTTTGAGGCAAAGAAACGAGAGTTGATAAATTACTTTATCTCACCGCCGGCTGCATGAGCTACTATTACCATGCTGTAATTACACCGACTTTGCACTTGCGGACCCAATAAAAATGAATACCAAACGCTTCCTAGCTCATATATAGAACAAGATTATGCGCAGCTCGCTACAAAATCTTCACTTTCGCAGTCGGCCTTCTCCACGTTGCTGTGACGCTTTTGAAAGTCGCGTCCTGTATTCATTAGCGGAGACTTTGTAGTTGTAGAGCCTGACATGGCCATCTTCGGAAAAGCTAGAGTTCTTGTTTACTTACTACATAACGTGGCTGCAATTGATTTGTGCCTCTCGATCGCCAATGTAATTTCTAATTTTCTAGCATCCGAAATTAGAGAGATAAGGATGGAAGGTTGAGGCAGTAAATCGAAATGTAGAGGTCTCTACTCAAAACCGTCGCTTAGTCTCCGGTAGTATTAATTTGAGGCCTGTTAAAGGTAGATTTAGGTAAATGCAATGCGCAGTCTCAATCACTGTAGACATTTGTAAGAAAAAGGAGCGCCCATTTACGTAGAGAAGTATCGTTTTACCAGCTATTTACTCATAGGTGCGACTTCCGTCGATTCTGGAATGATTGGACAATGTGCTTTCGCAAACGCATCGGCTCTAGCGCCCTGATAGTAGATTCATACGAAAACGGTACCTAGGTAGATCCCGCACCAATTTCTGGGTTAGCATAATGGGAGGTCTCTCGGATCCTGGTTCCGTGTTTCTTACCATGTGAGAATTACGTGTGTAGGCTGCTATGGCCTACCCCTGAGACGTATCAACAACATACAAAGTAATTCCAGCTGGACTGGTGAGCCTGATCTTCGGTCTATCAGCCAGATCGTAACACTTTCCAAGGTTTTACATTTGCTTGCCATCAATTCTGGGTCCTGCAGATTCTCATTCTCTCGATGTTCGCCGTTTCCGTCTCCCATAGCTCCTGACCATATGTCTTCCTCATCTTTCTGTATAGTTCCTTCTTTCCTGACGTTCTCCCGGAAGTCCCGATCTCATAATTGTGGCAGGGCATGCTGAACGGAACTGCATCAAACAACAGTTCTTGCACACCCAAGTGCGCATCTCAAGTCCCAGCTTCTGCGAGAGCCTGTTACCTGTTTTCAACAACACAAACATTGACCCAGATTCTCTCAACGCCGGCTACATCATTCGCAGCTCCATCCAACAATGTGATCCTCTTATCTTCCATGTTCCACAGAACCTTCTTCGTACCGCAATCTGCTCGGCCGCCAGAATTTCAGCTCCAAATCTGTCGTCGGTCACGCTCGTCGTCATCGGGGTTTAAACGGTTTCAACCAAAACTCCCTCGCAGGTTGACAGTCTACCGGTACGGATCTCCTCAGTGGCGTTGTTTTGAGCTAATCAACACCTTCTGCCAACTATCAACGGTGTCTACTAACACGGTCGACTAGCAAACTTCTCCATGATAATGTGAGATGTCCAATGGTACCGAGATCTGGTTGGGTCTTACAGGCCTAGGAATGCTTTCAAGGCATTTCGATGTTGGGAGCGGTTCCCATGTCTTCGATCCCACTTGAATACACGGTATTCGTCCCAACAGAGCTCGTTATTAGCAGGTCGACGAAAATCCCTCTCATAAAAGGCTGTCGTCTCGTCCTTCTCTTTCTCCATCATACCATCACCAGATCGAAAGCCTTCTGATCTTTACTGTCAATCATCCATCATTTCACTATCGCTTCACAGCTGTAGTAACTCCTCATCACAACTCTTCATTATCATTCATACCGCCGCCATCATGACCTACTCTCCAAGGGTGATGACCGAGTGGAGGCAGTCGCCAAAGGTCTCTCCTTGCATTTCTCCCTCTCCTCCCACCACGCCAACATCATCACCACTGGCTTGGCGAAGACGATCTTCCTCTTCGTCAAACACCTCATCCTCTTCGTCAGGCTGGCGTACTGGGTCACCACCTCGACCCATCAGCAATCAAGCAGGAAAACCACCCTTTAGTAGCCTAAAGGATGGAGATATCCTCTACCTACCATCCAAGCCAATCCCATCATCTTCCATCATCAGGCAACACCCAAACCAGAGCAACTTCGAAGAGCATCCTCTCGTTGTTCTTGGGACGCGGATAGAGAACGGCGAGGAGATTGTTAGTTTCCGGCAGCTCACCACCTTTGGCGGCATACCAGTCGAGACCAAAAAACCCAATCACCAACAGCATTTCTTCATGCTGTGTGAGAACCATCAAGATATGGAAACAAGATTGGTCAATCCAATAGCCTATATGGCTTTGGGGTTCGAGCCGCTACAAAAGCGGAGCTATATCAACCTCTCGTACAACTCTAGGTTCGAAATAGAGTACAAGTACCTTGAGGCTTTTACCACCAGTGGACTGCGGAGACTTGATGCTAAATCGGTCTCATTCATCAAGAATGTACCGTCCTCCACCTGAACCCCTCTTCACGACAACGCCGAACGCCACCGATGGCTTATGCCTGAAGGTCCCCGGCACCCACCCTAGCTCGTCTAGGTTCGAATCCCGAAAGGGTAGAGTGTGGGCTCTCATTGAGCGCTGGGCTACAAGCACTGCCTTGAAGATGGCTTTGAGAATATAGAGGGGTTGTCGTCTTCACGGTGCGCTTTCGAAAGTCCCACGTATCCGGACGAAGCAGCGACAACTTCCTGCCTATACACTAAATCAGCAGACTGGAAAGCGCAGTAACAGTGATCGAAATTTTCCGGGTAGAAGAGTTGCGTTAGCGGCGTCTTAGCGATTCAAGTGTGGAGTAGCTACGATGTATCGAACGTTCGCGATGGTGCGGAAGCCGTTGGGTTGTTGGCTTGATCATAACGTCTACCTGCGCCTTTTGGTGTATAAGAAACTAAGAGTTTACCTTCTTATCTCTTCTATGGTCTTTTGGTGATTGTGGGTGGAAGATGATAATAAAGCGGCGCCATGGAGAAGGTGATACTTGGGTATCATGTGGAAGCAACTACGTCATCCCACACCA
Organism: Alternaria gansuensis; assembly: GCA_009289805.1. Lineage (NCBI taxonomy): Eukaryota > Fungi > Ascomycota > Dothideomycetes > Pleosporales > Pleosporaceae > Alternaria > Alternaria gansuensis. The sequence goes on along the minus strand of WBOK01000088.1, from coordinate 19,350 downwards.
ACCACGGTCGCGCCTCAAGCTATCCTTCCCGCGTACGTCAACATCGACTTGAGCTTTGTCTATTGGTTAGGCAAAGAACTTTTGGCAAATAGCCTCCTTCTTGTCTTGGTCATCTTAGCCTAACATGTGACCGTGCCTACAGTCCTTTCCATCCTGGGCTTAATTACGTGAGCAAAACCAAACGTGAGCAAAACCAAAGGAGGTTACTTACGATGTCTTCAAAACCTATTTTTCAATTTGAAATACTCCTTTGTTTGTGTGTGTACTGTCCCTCTCTCCCATTGTCAGAATTTTTAGAACTCTGCATTCTTGTCAATTCCTCAACAGTCTCAATTACTTCAGACGCTGAGCTTACCGACTACGATCGTGTGTGGCTTGTATACGACCAAGGGCGGAGGCGATTCATACTTCCAGTCTTCCTTATATACTCTCATCCATCATTTCCACGTTAGTAGCATTTCGCCGGCTGTACCACTAGCCGCGGACTCGTGGTTCTGAACACTACGGGCTCACGCATAACTTTATCCTACGATGGGTATTGCTAGGGTAAATCCAACCACTGGCGAACTAAAAATGGTGGTAAGACGACATCAGAAGCATCAGAGATAACAGATGCTGATAGTTCTACAGCTTTCACTTGTGTGCCTTGGCCGATCCGATCTCCCCTTTGCATACATCCACTCGCGAGCCATTCAGTGTTGAGATACACTCAATAGCGCATTGATTCCCTCACACCAAGTTCTAGTCTGTTCTTACTCCTGGCCTCGCTGAACCTTCTCGCACTCCCTTTCGTGGCAAACCCCTCATATTTTCCTCCAACACCCACCACTCGCCATCGGCTCACAGAAACGATTCCAAAATCTCAATCAGTCTGACCGTAGGCAAATCAATGGGGGGGGAGAAAGTCTTCGTGCCTTTGGACTTTCAATCTCTGCATCCAGTCGTCCAATCACAAGAGCGACCATATGAACTACCCGATTCTCGAACAAACACTCGAAATTCTCGAGACACTCACGAGCAGGTCACACGCTATCTTCCATCCAGTACTGATCTGACAAAATTGATCACGCAGAAGTACAAGCTACGATCAAAAATCTGGAGCAGCAAATGCGAGGTGACGCAAGAACGGACCTCCGCCGTGATGTAATTAAAAGCTCTTCAAGCAGGTATCTAACGTGATCGAGGGTTTAGCCGAGAGTCTCATCAACGAAGATATTAGGGGCCCTTCCCATATCACATCTACTATTATACAAAGGTGCGAATACAAAACCACGTCTGTAATGTGAAAGAGTCGAATCTAGGATTGGAGTTCAAAACAACTCAGTCACGAGAATGTGATCAAGCAAGAAACGAACACTCTCGCCGACAAGTGCAAAGAGCACTCATCAAGGGTGCCATTCAGCGTCAACAATCCCTCACACCTAATTCGAGGACTGAATTGCCACCCGCTACAGGCATTACGCAGCTGAATTCAAGTGTGATGATCAGAAATATCGTGGAATCCGCAGGTAGCATTATCAACCACAGCCATTGCGCCCACCGAATACTCTTAACCAAATCGCATTGCTACAATCAACACCGAATAATACCAAATCACATGCAACGCTACCACAACTTGCAATTCACGGATGGGCAAGCTTACAGACACCTTTACGAGCTTCACGAGCTGTAGATGTGTCCATGCTCTCGTGCATTTCTTTTGCTGACAATAATCTACCATTTCGATGGATTCGCAATCACATTCTCAACAAGCCCATTGTTGGCAGATGTATTACTTGCCTGACAGTAGGAACTTTCCTACGTCGGTGGTCCATTTGCAAGAGCAACAAGAGGGCTTTTTCAAACACCCAGTGCTTGTTGTTGGTGTAGAATAAGACTTCGTGTACTTCTTTGCTCTTACCAAGTCTCCACCAGCTGTGATTAGAGATATGAAGACGGGTCTGCGCATGGGCGGAACTACGGAAAACGGAGGCCTCAATGTGTTGAGACTGGCGACTGGCTCAACTTGAATGCAATTTAAAACGTGGGTGAATCATGAACAGCGCTTCTACATCGAGCACGGGAACCTTAAGGATTGGGTGATTGACGTCCACGTCCACGTCCACGTCGATACGAACGATCTATGGAAGCTGTGGAAGCGTATATCAGAGCTGGAAGCTTACCAAAACCGATATCTCTACAAGCTGCTTCCACGAGACATGAGCCTACTGGGACCTGGGACAATAGTCATGCTATTGAATGATCGGCCATCATCGACTCGCGGCGCACCTGTCCTCATTCATTTTTAAGGTGTCAAAGGTGGTGGTGGTTGTTGTTGTTGTTGTAGTCAAAATGGGGTTTCCAAAAAAGGTGAAAAGCAGCTACCCTCTACTAATCGGTCGCAAAAGTAAAAAAAAAAGATTGTGTGTAGTTAACGAGATTTGAACGGTGAGTGGATGAGGTCCACGCGCTAAGCGCTTGGAGCAGAAAAGCTCAGACCACTGAGCGAAAATCAGGGTCGGTAAAATTTGCTGAAGGTACCAAAAAACGACACTAATTGAAACGTGTTCAACGGCGATTGCCAGCCTACTATAGTATCAGGCAAAAGTTTTGTATGTAGGCCACTAGCAAGGGTTTGTTCCAGCTAATGCAAGTTAGGATAGTACAAGCGATGATCTTATTTAGTATGCCCACTATTAGCTGCTATTACAGCGTTACACCTCTCTCTTATACTATTTACTAAGGAGGAACTTGCTTTACACCACAGAAGATAGTAAGAGATAGCTCTAAATAATAACGTGTGTATATTTTAAGCAATAATACCTGCAGGTATCCTTGCAGATAAGGAGCCCCTTATAAGTATAATTGTAAGTAGGCAAGCTAACAATAAGCAAGTTTAGCAGATCTAGCTAATACGCTACTATTTATAACAGAGCCTCCTCCTCTAGTCTAGCGTCCTAATAGCCTTAACTTAAAACTTCTAAAATTATATATAAAAATAGCTTAACAAAAAGCATGTTTTACGCGTAAGTTATATACGCTTAAAATATATATTACTTATAAGTTAAATATATAGTAAGCTTTATAAATTAAGTTTTGTAGTATTATTATAGTAACTTTTAAATTTTATTATTTATTTTTTAAAATTTTTTAAAAATAAAAGTAAAAGTATATAGTTATTATAAGTAGTTTATATAAAGTAATTTTTACTATAGTAATAAAGATATTTTTTAGTATATTTTTTATAGTCTTTATTTTACTTAATATACTTAATATATAATATTAACTTACTTATTACGCACTTTAATACTAAGCTTTAATTTTTATTATAGTCTACTATTTAAATTCTAAGTATATTAAAAAGTTTTACTTATATAATGCTTAGCTATATAAGTTTAGTATGCTTAAAAAAGCTACTAATTTTATTACTTTATATATAACGTGCCCACGCTGTGTATAAAGTATTACTAAATAAAAAATTTTTTATAGTAAAACTAAGTATTATTATTATAACTATTATATTAAAAGTAATTATAGTAGTTATACTAAAGTACGTATTTTTATTTTATTAACTATACTTTAGCTAATTTAAATAAGTTTTTAAAGTACTTAATAAGCATTTAAATTATTTATACTAACTTTATACTTGTACTATATTACTATATATACTAGTACTTTTATAAAAGTTTTTACTTAAGTGCTAATAACTTTACTTTACTACTTAAGCTTAATTTTAGTAAAGTAGCACTATATAGTAGCTACTTTTAAATTAATTACTAGTTATACAGCTAGAATTACTAGTCTTACTAGTAATAATAAAAATAATAATAAGAGCTTAAGTAATAATAATATACTACTTTTTAAGTATAGTTTAGGCGTAGGTAGCGCGTAATATTAGTAGTAATAATAAAGTTTATGCTAGTAGTAAAAAGATTTTTAATAATAAGTAAAAGTAAATTATTTTTATACTTATAATCTATTTAATTAAACACTTAATTTGTGCCTTAAGTATATGATAATAATATTGAGTATTTTTTTTTAGCACGCTTAAAATGTAATAGTTTTTACTTATACTTATATGTTTTAATTAGTTCTTTTATATTTTTAAACTATAATACTAAAGTCTAAGTATTTTATAATTTATTATAGCTTTTTTATTGTAGCTAATACTTTAGCTAGCTATTTTTCATTTATTTTTTTAATATTTTTTTAACTTTTTAAATTTCTTTACTTTTAAAGCTAATTTCTAGTACTTAAGTATTATCTTTTTAACTACTACGTAATTTCTATTATTTTAGTAAAAAGACATAGAAGATATTAAAAATATAATAGTAAAGTAGTAGTTATAGTTAGTAAGCTTATATTCTAACTACTTTTTATACTTAAAATAGTTTTATAAACTTGCTAGAAAGCTTCTTACTAAATTTGTAACAAACACGTTACAACTCTCTTATCCTTACTGTTGTCTCTAGATCTTATCTGTATCAGACCTACACTAGTCCTATTCTAGATCGCAAGTATAAAGATAGCCCAAGACCTATAGTTGCTCTGTAGATTTTTAATATCCTTTTGTATAAGGCCTATAAGTGTCTTATTTAAATTAAAGCTTATTTATAAATTACAACGCACTCCTATATGCCTTACTGTAATCTTTTCTGCTAATACTAATCTATAAGTCTTGCCTGCGCTGTTACATTATATTAAAAATCTCGTCCTAGCTAGTAACAGTATTTAAAACAATATCGCAGCTGTTTGTTTAGACTACGCCTAAGCCTAAGTCTCTCTAAATATAAACTAAAAGCTTTACACTATTAAGTCTAACAACATCTTAAGTAGAATCTCTTAGATCTTTTACTAACTAAAGCCTTTAGGTTTAAAACTTTTAACCTTAACAACAAGGCAAATTACTTTAGAAAAGTTACGTAAAGTGCGCTAAGGTAGAAACACAAAAACTACTAACAACCTATTAGTATTAGAATTAATTACTAATAGCTAACTAAAACTACCCTAGACCCTCTTTAAAGCCTGTCTAAAAATTAACCTGCTGCTAGGGTCAACAACAATCTCTACAAGACAAAGCAACTAGCAAGCAACTAGTTGTTAAAAAAAATAGAGTTAAAAAGAAAAAAGAAGCAGATTTAAAGAAAGATCTAGTTGCACTCTATAAGAACAAAATTAACCGCTTAAATACGCAAGTTACGCAATTAACATAAAAAGTTACGCTGTCTAAAAACACAGCTGTACTATTTACTAAAACACTGCTAACAAAAGCAGACATACTGTTAAGCTAATTAACACAGTACATTTCTGCTACCCCTAAAATACTACGCATTAAGCTTATAGAGCGCACGCCTACTATTAAAAATCTTAACAATAGAACTAACCCTACGTTCTATTAATAGCAGGCCTTAATAGAAGACTAATTAGAGATTAACTTAAATTACTACTAAACTAAGCGCGCTTGCATAGCTCTTATGTAGGGACACACTACTAGTATCGCAAAAAAATACCTTAAACCACAGTACCTAGCTAATTTAGTTTTAGAACAGTTTAAAAATGTAGAAAAAATAATTACTCTACTTAAATTATATTTTATATCTAGCAATAAACAGGCAGAAAGCTGTACAGCTTTCTACCGCCTAGTTATAAACAAGAAAGAAACGTTTCTAGCTTTTAAGGCAAGGTTTATTAGTACTGCTGTTAAAAGGTCTGTTTCTAAGTTAGAGTAGTCTTTCTACTTATAAGAGAAAATTACTCCTACTTTACGCGCCCTAAATTTAGGTTTTAAATACTTATAAAACAACTTATTTAACAAGATAGTGCAACACCTTACTATATTTAATATAGAAAAACACAATTCTTTTATTAGACTAAATACAAATAGTAAACTAGTGTTTACCTTAGTACTACTAAAAAAGCCCCGCCTTTAATAATATTAGAGCTCACGGCCTTCTTACACTAGCTTCTTATCTAATTTAACCTTAACCCCTGCTTACGCTACTTTAAGCACGCCTAGATTTCTGTCTAAGACCTCTGCCCCTAATAATAAGCCTTTATTAGATACTTGTTTTAAGTATAGAAAGCCTAGTTACTTTACAAGCAATTGTACTACTCTTTAAGAGTAAAAAAAAACTAAAATTAAATAGGAAAAATACTTAGAAGCTGCAAAACTCTACTTAGACTAAAAGCAGAAAAGAAACAAAAACGCCTAAGACAACGCTCTAGCCTAGGCCTACACAAGTATAATTTTGCTAATATTAACTTATTAAACTTATTTAAAAAAAAGTATTTCTAAGTTTCTACTATCTTTTGTTTAAAGAGTTACAGTGCCTAGCTATAATTGTTAATTAATACTAAAGCCTAAAGTTTTATATTTTTAAATTCTCTTGTTGCTTACACTCTTTTTTAATTACTTTAAGTTCTAATCTAAAGACTCTCTTTTAAGGTCTCTATAAAAAGATTCTAGAACTAGATCTAGACTAAAGTAAATAAATATATCTGTCTTTACATCTAAATTAATAGTAGAAAGATTCTTAACTATTCTTTTATTATTATAAACTTAAGTACGCAAAATTGTATTATTAAAATTAAATAGCTCTAGCAATTTAACTTATTGCTAGATACAGTTTAAAACTAAATTATATAGCCTACAAGATATCCTGCTACGTATAATTCTACCCTCTTTATCCTTATACAGTTAAAAGAACCTTCTAATAATAAAGTTGCTAAAAAGAATATCTAGCAAAAAAACGCGCTTTAGAAGAAGAATAAATACTAAAGAAGGCAAAGCTTTATAATAGTTTTAATACAAAAAATCTGCAGCCTTTTTTAGCTTTTAAAAGCTTATTTTACTCTTAAAGTTACTAATTCTAAACTAGATCTTGTCTAGTTAGACCTCACCCCTAGCTATTATTTTAGCAAATGCCTTTTATTATTTAATAAAATAGAAAAAAAATAAGTTCTTTATAATAAGTATTTACAAAATTAATTATTTATTAAAAGACTATATAAAACCTAATAATTCTAACAACGTTAAATTAATTTAGAACTAACTTCTATCTATTTACTACTTGTATTAAAACGTGTTTAGCAAAACTGCAGTAGACTAACTGCCTAAACACTACTTATACAACTACAAGATTATCTTTACTAAACTACTTTTAAATTAGTTTAGCCTTCTATATAAGCAGAGCACTAAAGAACTTAAAGCTACTAAGATATTTGTAATAGATAACTTTAAGAAAGAACACATTAATCCTAGCAATTACCTTTTTGCCTCCTCTATCCTCTGTGTTTAGAAGCCTAATAGAGATATTTAAATTTGTATTAATTATTGCAAACTTAACACAATTACTTAAAAAGACTTATATTTAATCCTACGTATTAATAAGCTATTAGCTTGCACACATAGAGCCTAGTTTTTTACTAAGTTAGACATACGCGTAGCTTTTAACAAAATTAGAATAGACCTAAATTCTAAAAAGTACACTACTTTTTAGACCTAATACAGAACGTACAAGTCTAGGGTATTGCTATTTAGTTTATGCAATAGCTCTACTACCTATTAACGTTACATAAATAATGTGCTAATTAAGTATCTTAATAACTTCTATATAGTCTACTTAAACAACATCCTTATTTACTCTAAATTAGAGGCAGAACATGTTCTCTATATACAAAAAGTACTAGAAAGACTATAGTAAACAGGCCTCTAAGTTAATATTAAGAAGAGCGAATTTTATATTATAAGAACAAAGTACTTAAGCTATATCTTAACAAACTAAGGGCTAGAGGTAGATCCTAACAAGGTAGAACCCCTTAACAACTAGGCACAACCTACTACTATTATAAGTGTAAGATTATTCCTTAAGTTTATAAAGTTCTACTAGCAATTTATACTAAAATACTTATAAATTGCTAAACTACTTTTTGCACTCTAAAGCCCTTTAAAGCTATTTATATAGAATTTAGATTGCAAGAAAGCCTTTAAAAGGTTAAAAGCTATATTACTAGAAATCTTTACTTTATACTATTATTACCCTAAATATAATACTAAGGTAGAGACTAACGCATTAAATAGTATTATTGTAAGCATACTTTCTTAGAAACAACTAGATAAAAAATAAAGTCTAGTAGCGTTTTTTAGTAAAGTCTTATCTAGGTCTAAACTAAATTAAAAGATTTATAATAAAGAACTTTTTGCTATTATTACAGCGTTTAGCAAGTAGCAAGCTAAATTAGCCTTAGCTTACTCTAGAATTAATATATATTTAGACTATTATTTACTTAAGTACTTTATAACTACAAAAGTCCTAAACGCTAGACAAGTACGTTAGGCTAAGGAACTTGCCCTATTTTCTTTCTACATCTAATACACACCTAGAAAGAATAACGTTTATATAAATATCCTTTTGCAACGTAAGTAGGATATAGAAAACCTAAAGTCTATAAAAACTAATAATTATTTATAAGTCCTACTTAGACTATACTAACTTAACAACTAAATTAACTCTAATTTTGCTTTTACTTATGTTGCCTAACTCTACGCTTAGAGTTTGTCTCTACGCGTAGTAGAATCTACCTTAAAGCCTATAACTCTAAATTTACTAAAATTAATTAAATCTATCTTGCAAACAAACCGCACTGCGTTTAAAAAAAAGCATAACTTATTGCTAAACAAGTACTAAATTAAAAACAAATTACTTTTATATACAAACTAACTTTGCGTACTGCTTAACTTTATACTTTATACACAGATAATCTAAAAGGCACATAACTAGGTCTTTTTAGCTTACTTTAGCGCTACTAAAACTTATTAGCTAATTGCCCTAAAATATTACTAGAAAGGTATAAAAGCTATCTATAAAAAGTATATATAGAACTATATTAACTATTGCAAAGCACATCTAAGACAGACTTAAATTTTAAAAATAATTTACTCTCTACTAATCCTTAATTGTCTAATATAATACTTATGCATTAACTTTAAGGAATTCTCTTTAGATAAGACTAGTTATAATTAAATTATAGTTGTAATTAATTATTTATCTAAACAAGCTATCTCTATTCCTTATTATAAAATAATTAACGCAAAAAGTATAGCTAAGTTATTTATTTAATAAGTATACTAATTTAGCTACATACCTAACACTATAATCTCTAACTAAGGTCTTTAATTTATATTTAGTTTCTAGTCTAAGTTTTGTTAGATTCTAAGCGTTAAAGTTAAGCTATTAACAGCCTACTACAAAGAGACTAACAGCTAGATAGAGATTATAAACAAATATATTAACTAGAGGCTTTAGCTATTTGTATTCTACTACTAAGACAACTAGAGTAGACTACTGCCTCTAATTAATAGAGTACAAATTTCCTTACTTTATTCTACCCTAGGTATGTTCCTGTATTAGATTCTTTACAGATTTAATCCTAGACAAAGCTAGGACTAGAAGCAGCTAGCTAACACCCTTATACTAACTAACAAGATAAACTATAAGAACGCGCTAGCTATAGCTACCTAAATACACAACTCCTAAGAAACAGCATAAACCTCTTTAGTAAAAGCTTAAGACTAAATATAAACTATAGTAAATTGTTACTACTACTTAATTAATTAAAATGTAGGAGATAAAGTTTTTTTAAATATAAAAAACCTTACAACTAATTGCCTAAGCTAAAAACTATTAGCTAAATAAGAAGGCTTCTTTAAAGTTGTTAAAAAAGTTAGCTACTCTTATTGCTTTAAGTTACTAGAAAAGTTTTAAATTTATAATGTTTTTGTACTAAAACTATTATACAAAGATCTTTAGAACCTACTCCTAAAATAAGAAGCTCTAAAGCTAGTGCCTACCTTAATTTAAAGCGTAAAAGAATAAGAAGTTAATAAAATTCTTGCTAGCAAGGCATTTTGCTTAAAGTTAAAATACTAGGTTAGCTAGGTTAGCTATAATCTAGACCTAACTTAGTACCTAGCCTTAAATTTTATAAAGGCTTCTTACAGACTAAAAGCCTTCTATAAAAGAAACTTTACACGTCTAAGTTTTCTAAAGTCTTTAGTAAAGTAAATTATAGCTTAGAAATAAAAAAAAGAGAATATAACTTTACTACAAGACAACAATATATAAAAAAAAAGAAATTTTTTTTTTTAATAAGTATCTAGTAAAATAACTAGTCTACCCCTAGACCCCTCTTTTATTCCCCCCCCTCCCCTAAACTAACTCTACACCTCTCCCCTACTCTCTACTCTTACTTAAAGATCTAGAGAGGATTGCTCCTCCTCCTTGTAAAAGGAGGAGGAGCTAGAGAAGAGCCTACTACTCTCTTCCTCCTCCCCTGCCTTCCTCTAAAGGCGCTCCTTATTGTCCTCCTCCCCTAGCAAAGCAACTAGACCACTACTGCTAGTTCCGCCCTAGCGAGCAAAGGCCTCTAAAGAGGCAACTTAGCTATCTAGTAAACAAACAGCATCTTAAATATCTAAAAGAACCTAGTAAGTTAAAACTAGAATTAAAGCTATAAACAGCTTCTTCTTTTAGCTTTTTATTACCTAGACCTTCTAGGCTAGGACAAAAGCTACCGCCTGTACCTACTTTTTAGCAGAGAGGCAGTTCTCTGCTAAATTCTCCTTGTGCTCTGCAGTAGCAAGAAGGTCTATAGTAGTAAGAAGTTTAAAAAACTTCTTTTTAATATACTTTAGCACTTAACTAAGTTAACCTTAAGTTTAAAAAGTTAAGACATATTAAACTTATAAGAGAGTACTTCTTCTTTTACTATGCATAATAAGCGTATTTCTTAGACATTTTAAAGTTAAACTAATGTTTAACTTTAAAAACGCCTTACGTAAAAGTATATATATATATATGTGTGTATGTGTGTGTAGTGTTTTAAAGAGGCAGAAAAATTAGACGTAACTTATTGTTATAATATTAAAATAGCAAATACTTAAGGCTAGTCTAACACTGCTCTAAGTTGTAGTTGCAGTAACTGCACATTAAAAGTCTACAACAATAACAAAATAACGTTATAAAGTTAACAAATAAATAATAAACATATTAAAAAGTATACACAGCTATAAAACTAGCTAACAACTAAGAGAGGAGGTAGTGTAATAAACACGTTACAACTCTCTTATTTTTACTGTTGTCTCCGGATCTTATCTGTATTAGACCTACACTAGTCCTATTCTAGATTAACAAGGCCTATAGGTGTCTTATTTAAATTAAGGCTTATTTGTAGATTACAACGCACTCCTATATGCCTTGCCGTAATCCCTTCTGCCGATACTAATCTGTAAGTCTTGCCTGCGCCGTTACAAAATTAGTAGGCTAAGTTAATATTTTTTATACTAAAGCAAACTAAATTTTTTTAGTAAAAGATTTTTAGTTTATATTTTTTATTATAGTATTAGTGTTAGTATTTTTGTGCTACTAAAAGGTATTTTTTTACTATTGTATATGTGCTGTGTATACGCTACACTCTATTTACAGCGTCTAGTACCTTTTCTTCTAGCTTACTATTTTTAGAAGGCAACGTAAGTAATAGATACTTACTATATACTAAGTAAAAAAGTATTATTCTTATTAATTTATAGATAGAGGTGTTGTACGTAAATTATATAGTTATTAAAAGTAATACTTAATTATTTTATTTTTTTAAAGTAAATATTCTTAAGTATTACTTTATTATTTAGTTTTAGTGTTTAGTTTGCCTGTTTATTAATAAGTAAAAGGCTATACTTAGTCTACGCTTTACTTATAATTAGTAGCACATTTCTATTTAAAATATAGAAGTAAAAATTAAACTATAATTAAATATAATACTTTTTAAACTTTATATTTTAAAATAATTCATTAAAAGTAAAATTTTATAAACTGTTTTATATTTTACGTTTTTAATATAAGTATGTAAATTACTATTTTTAAAAAGTAGTTAATAATTACAAAAATTATATTAAATATATAACTTAAACTATTATTTTTTGCTAGTAGTAGCTTTATTATAAAATTAAAGCTTATTTTTTTTAAATATTTTATTAGAAACTAGTAATAGTAATAACTAACTATATTTACTATATCTTAGAGCCTTACTTTTTTAGTATACTGTATAAGTCTTTACGTAATTCTAAATATTATAGCCTAGCTCTAGCTAGTAATATAGCTTGCTAATAAGCTTATAAATTTTATATATACTAAAATAACCTACTATACACGTGTTATAACTTTGTAATAAGATTTCTTACCTAATATCTTGTTTTAGTAGAATATAAATTCTACTTTTATATTTTAAAACTTCTTTATTATCAACGCGCTATATTTATATGCTACTACTATTTTAAGTGTGTGCTGCTTATATTTATTTTTAAGGTGTTAAAGGTAGTAGTTGTTGTTGTAGTTAAAATAGAGTTTCTAAAAAAAGTAAAAAGCAGTTACCCTTTACTAATTAGTTGCAAAAGTTAAAAAAAAGATTGTGTGTAGTTAATAAGATTTAAACAGTAGATAAAAAAATTTGCTAAAGGTACTAAAAAACAACACTAATTAAAACGTGTTTAACAGTAATTGCTAGCCTATAGCTAGCAACAAGATTACAATAGAGATAGAAAAGAAAAGTAAAAATATATACGTTACTATAGTAGGAGCTTATAATACTTTTTTATAAAAGCTTTCTACCTGCTGCTTTTTACCTTTAGAATTTCTTACACTATATAGTACTACATATAAATAACTTGCATATAAATAATATAATACTTAGACTATTTTTTTTTTCTTTTAATACACTAAGTTACTATACTAGAAGCTATAGTAGTAAATTATAAAGCTAGCGTTTACTATTATTAAGTAGCTACTTTTATTAGTTAAAAAGAAGATAGTAGTAATAGTCCTTGTAGTAGTTAAGTTAGTATAAAAGTTAGAATATAACTATAGTTAAGACATCTTTAATGTGTCTAGTGTTATAAATATTAAGGTTACAACAAGGACTGTAAAAGGCTAGTTTAGCTAGTACACTATATATACTACGCATATTAATAGTCTAAGTATAATAAAAGTATATTACTTTAGTAATTTCTTCCTGCGTAAATATAACTTTAGCAAAAAAACTTAAAAGTAGCTTTATAAAAAGTAAAGGCGTATTAAAACAGCTATTAAGTAGCTAAAATAAACTAACAAGTAGAAGAATTTTATAAGTTACTTTTAAAGATAGAAAAGCTGTATATAAATAGTAATGCTGTTGTTATTTATTTACATCTAAGAATAGGCACTAAACGCCGTAACTGTAACACTGCTAGAATAGTAACAGGACAACAGAAGTTGCGGTTAGTAGTAAATAGTTAGCAGTTATTAGTTAAGAGGGTTAGTTAAAGAGATATTGCGCATCTTTGTTTCTGTTTAAACATGCTAGAGCGACACACTAATTGCGTGCTAGCAATGCTAAACAAGAGGGCATAAGCCTAGATACTTGTTGTTAGCAATAAATCTTTTTTTACCAAAAAGGTGTCTACAAAATGTGTGGTTACATCAAAAGGTTGTCTTAAAAGGCCAAAGCTAGTGCTGCTTATATAAAGTTTATAACTTACTATAAAGTAAAGGCATTTCTTTATTGTAACTAGCGTAGTTTATTTATTAGAGCTTCTAACTCTACTATTATAAGTTTACTACTAACTAATACTTTAGCTAAAGAGCGTAGTACGCATAGTGTACACTTTATAGCACTAGTAGTTTAGATATTCTTTATTCTATAAATATTAGCTATATGCATCTTACATACGCCTTCTTAGCTATACTAAGTTATAGAACTTTTTATTCTACTATACTCTACTTTTAGTAGAAGTTTATTTTATAGTGTAAGTAATAGTTAAGTTAATAATAAGTTCTTTTATTTGTAATCTACTTTTCTTAATAGTCTATCTGCAAGGTTTATACGCTTTAGGCAGTATTTAACTTTAAAATTAAAAGCCTCTAAATATAGAGCCTAGCGTGCTTAACACTAGTTTAGCTTCTATATAGTGCGTAAAGAGCATAAGTTATTATAATTAGTTAACACCTAAATAGTGTGTTAAGCGCCTTTTAAGTAGTGCTGCTATTTCTTAAAACTCTATATAATAGCTAAAAGTTTAAAGTTATATACTTTATAGTTTAGCTTAGCGTTTTGCAGTTTTTGTAAGTAAAATGTAATAAGATACTACTTTTTATTCTTAAGTAATTAAGATAATATATCTAATATAGCAAAAGTTAAAGCATTTATCTTAATATAAATTATATATGTATTTTTAAAGTAATATAGAATAAGCATATACATAAAGTATTACTTTAGCCTTATAAAGGCAGTATATGTATTTTTATTTTAGTAGAATACTTATTTTTTTGTTAAGATATTTATAAAAGGTGCTATTTTTATAGTATAGTTTTTAATAAAATACTGATAAAATTTATAAATTTTAGAAAGGACTACAGCTTCTTTATACTTGTTACAGATAATAGCGTGTAGGCTAGTAAATAGGTATAGGTTAGGTTGTGGTTAGGGTCTAACGTAAGCTAACCTAACCACAACCCAGCCTATACCTACGCTAAGTTACGCTTAGCGTAAGTATAGGTTAGGTTGTAGTTACACAGACTAGGAGTTGTAGTTATAGTTAGGTTGCACTAACTAGTAGTTGTAGTTGTAGTTACGCGCATAGACTGTAGGTATTTCTTATTTTATATAGAAATTTCTTGCGCCTTTAAATCTAAAGAGATAGTATCTTTAAAAACTATAATCTACTATATAGTTAAAGCTAAAAAGTAATACTTTTAATTACTAATAACATCTTTTGCAGTGTTAAAAACGCGCTTAACACTAATACTAGCAATTAAAATTGCTAATATATTTTTTACAACTTAAAATAGCTAAAAATAAGTATTTTTGTTTTGTTACTACTACTTTAGAATATTAAATAATGTTTTTAGTTTAATGCAAGAAGTACTAAGGTAGATTTTTTTTTTATTAAGTAAGGCCTTTTATTTCTTCTTTTTTCTATATAAAAGATGTCTAACTTAAAGTAAAAAAGCTATTAAAAGGCAATTAAGAAGTAAGCCTTTAAAACTATTTATAGCTAAGCGTTCTTTTTAAAAAAAAAAGTAAAGACTAGTATTTAATTTACCTCTTTACTATTGTTATATTAATTAAGATAGTTAAAAAACTATTTATAATATATATACTTGTCTTAAAGTTCCTATGTAGAATCTTAATTAGCTAATTAGTACTCCTTTGTAATAACAAACTATAATAACTATATTTTATATATAGTAAGCTTTAAAGTTAAATCTAAAATAGCTACGTAGTTAAATAAAAACTCTTACTTAGCTAATATTTTTGCATAGTACTTGCTTAGTTTCTTTTTTCTTTTATTTATAGTAGCTTATACTATTACAAGCTACTTTATAGTGTAACTTTCTATATTTTTATTAAAATTATTAAATATTAAGTTTATAAAATTAAAAAGATAGTTATATATAAGCTAAATATATTAAACTTAAAGCTTTTAGTTTTTACTTAAAAAGCTTATAGCGTTCTTAAACTACTTAAGCATCTCTATAATTACTTTAATATAGTGCTACTTAATAAAAAAAAATTAAAAATGCTTAAAGTTATAATAGTTAATCTCTTTTATATTATTGTTAGAGTTAATAACAATATAAGTACTTTTTTTTATTACTATTTTTTGTACTAGCTATTTATTAATATATTTTAAAAGCTTAAGCGCGCGCTTATATATATTATATATTAAGTTTTATTAAGTCTTTATATTGTAAATAACAAAAAGTTATTTTCTTAGTAGTAAATATTATTAAGTAGCAAGGAATTACTTATACTATTATAGTAACGCGTTAATAGTAATACAAATAGCTTAGATCTAAATAATAGTTAAAATATAATAATTAAATATAATAAAAGTATAAATACCTTATAAAGTATATTTTAAAAAGACATCTCTTATTTAATTACTTTAATATGTTGCCTGCGTAAGACCTCCCTACGTCTAACCTCTATAGTAGCAGCTAGTTAAAGATGTTAAATTATCTCTTAAACTACTAGGTTAATAATATAAGCTAGGCATAAAATAGTATTTTTTAAATAGTATTAATTAAATTATCTAACTAAGTACTATATTGTTGCTAGCATTATTGCAAGTAATAGCTAGAAGGCAAGACCTAGTATTAGTATTTAAAAGTACACGTAGTACTTCTACAGCTATTAAAATTCTAGTATATTATCTGTATATTAGTATAAAATTAAGTAGTTTCTCTTAGAATTGCTAGTTTAATATAATATAGTAACTCTTAACTACAAAAAAGCTAAAATAATTAGCTATAAACTATATATTTAGTAAAATTAAAATTTTAGTTATAAGGCTAAAGTTATTAAAAAGAAAAGCTTTTACTTTTTTAAACTAGTTTTAAAATATCAACTTAAATTTATAATAAGTATTTATTATAGTTTAAGGCTTTGGAAATTAGAAAAAGTGTATAAATAATAGCTACTTAATAGTTTAAAATAGCTAATTACTATTAATAACTACTTAAATAAGCTCTTTTTTAAAGGCATTTTAAATAAATTTAGGTATTAAAGTAAGTATACTACTTTTTTAAAGTTAAGTATATATAGAGTTTATTATACGTAAACTATTATAAATAAAAGTTAAAGTACTCTAATAATTAACTATATTAATATAGTTTATAAGGTGTTTAGTTCTTATTTTTGTTAGCTTTAGGTGTTGCAGAATTATGCTATAGTTAAGATAGAAAATATAAAAGTAGCTAGTTGTAATATAAGTAGCTTCTCTAAACTTTAACTAAATGCTACTAGTATAAGTAGCATAGTTCTAGTAAAGAGATTTACTATTTAAATTTTAAGCCTAGCTAGTTATACTTTACTACTTATTTTAATAAGTTATAATTTTATTTCTTCTTTTTTATATAGCTTCTTAAAGTAAGTATATTAATAAATTTAACTTTCTCTAATTTTTTTTTTAAATAACTTAGTGCCTACTTATTTAGAATTAGTAAAAGTTTTATAAAAGCTTATAGATATATTTAGCTATAATATATAAGTAAATAGCGTTTAGTTTAAGAATATAATAAAAAGCTATTATAAATTATTACTATTACTAATATATAGCACATAAATATCTGCTTTACAACTTTAATAGTACATAGGCTATATATAGTAGGCCTTTAGTAAACGCATATATAACTAAACTAAAATTAACCTATCTTATTAATTATATACTATATTAGGCGCTTTTTAATTAGACTTTATTAATTTAAAGAATGTTAGAATAAAAGTAGTATAGTTTTAAAGTTATATAATTATTTTTATATTATATAAATTGTGTTAATTAGCTGTAATAAGCGCTAATTAATGCTAATAACTTTGTATAAAAATACTACTATAATTAATTTAAAAAGCTTTTAAAGTTTATAGAATTGCTAAAATTTATATTTTTATTCTAATTTTTATTCTTAACCTTACCTTATAATTCTTATTACTGCTTTTTAGTTTTATATTTATTTTTATATTAAATGTAGTACGTATTAATATTAGAATTATTATTAACTTTTTCTTTATATTTATTACTATTAAATTTTTTAATATATAGCTTGTTGCTGCGTAGAATAGTATTATTGCTAAGTCCTAAAAACTTATACACTAGCAAAGGCTTAAATAGTCTATACTAGTTAGTAAGTAAATATAATAAAAAAATATATTAAAACTTACTTTTAATTTTTACTTATAGTAATAGCTAACTTTTTTAAACTTATATCTTTTACAAAGTCTTACTATTTCTTTTTAGCTTATTTACTTTTAAAAGTATTTGTGTAAAGCTTTACTAATTTTTTATTATAAGTATAATATATAATTTTTTTAAAAATACTGCTAGAGCTATAAATTTATATATATATATAACTTTAGCTACTATTATTTAAGCTTTTTATTACTTACACTACTTTTTTTAAAATTCTTGTGTGCTATTTTATATTAACTTTATAATATACATTTTTTTATTTTTTATAAATTTAATTAAAAGTTGTTTATAGCTACTTACTTATTTATATATAAGTATAACTTTATAATAAATAACTATGTTAACTTACTACTCTTTTAGGTGTTGTATTGCTTTTAGTTAAGTACTTTTTATACTACTTTTATTATTTTTTTATGCTTTTCTATACTTACATTCTTGTATTATTCTATACTTTTTTTTTTTTTAATTAGTATATAGTAGCGTAATTAGCTATATATGCGTCTTATAAAGCCTTTATTTTAAAATTAAGTTAAGCTACTTAACTTCTTTACGCAACAGCTTAAGAACTAAAGCTTAATAATTTTTTTATTAAGACTTTAAAATTTGTAAGGCAACTTTTCTTTAAACTACTTTAGCTGCGTTACGTAAGTATATTATTAATTTTATTTTTTTTATATTTACAACTTTTTACAAATTAGTATACACTATAATAAATAGCTATATTAAATACTTTTATAAGCTTCTTTTACTTATTGCGTATAAAACTTAGTAGCACTAAAATTAAAATATATAAAACTAGGCCTTTAAGACTATTACTTAGCTTTTTTTTAATTATTATTATTATAATAGATGTAATAATTAACTATAATTAGTTAATTTTAGTTGTAGTAGTTGCATATTAAGTAGAAATACAAAAATATTACTATATTATAGCTAGTGTAGCCTATACGCCCTTACTAAAGCTAACTAAAAATTAACATTTTACTTATATTTAAACACTCTACTAATTACTACTTACTAATAATACACTTTAGCATGTTATATTATAATAGCTTTTTATTACGTTTACTTACGCACCCTATTACTATAAAAATAATTAATAATAATTTTATATGCTTACTACAAATTTTAATAACTTTACAACTACTATAATAGCGTGTACTAAGCAAACTACATAAGCTTTAACTAGTAGTAAAGTGCTTATAAAGAATTTATAAATAAAAGCTAGTTAAAAGCTACCTATATTATTTGCAAAGGCTAGAGCTGTTAAGAAAAAATATTATAGTTTTTTATTATAGTTAAACACTAATAGCGTATAGCTGTTGCGCTAAAAGAAATTAAAAAGTAGTAAAAGTTAACTAAACTATTACTGCGTAAACTCTTATTTAGCTATTTTATTTATAAAATTATATATTTTTATTACTTTAATTTGCGCTTTTAAGTAAAGGCAATTTATGCTCTTTAAAAGTTAGCTAAAGCCTTTTTAGTTAGCTATTTTAAAGGTATCATAACTACTCTTATTATTTTTAAATTTAATACTAATAAATACAAACTATAACCTTAATACTATTTATATAAAAACAATTACTATTTAA